>PVIU01007963.1:0-87224 GCA_004026605.1 Ondatra zibethicus | reverse complement strand
AAAAAAAAAAGAAATACAAACACTAAGTGATTTCTCAATACATAGAAATGTTGCCCAATACTTAAGCACAATTAAACCTACTCATCTCCTTAAACATTGTCAATTCAAGATGGTAAAAACTTTCAAAATACTTTCAGTTTTCTAAAGTGTACATTATGTAATTGTTAGCTATCATCACTCTGCTATGCAGAGCACACCAGAAGGTCTTGTTCATATATAACTGTAACTTAGAACTCGTCATCAGCCTTTTACTGTCATTCATACATTGCTACTGCTGCCAACCTCTGTTAACCATGTTTCTATTCCCAACTTCTATGAAGTCAACTTGCTTAGATTCTTTGTATGAATGAGACCATGGGGTACATTTCAACTCCTGGCTTATTTCACTTTACACAATGATCTCTAGATAGATCCATACATGTCACAAATAAATAACAGGATTTCACTGTTTTGATGGCTGAGTTTTATTTCCTTGGACATATTATCACCTTTTTTTATCAATTCATTGGTTAATGAATACTTAGATTTTATGGAATATTATTTTAAGATATTTTACATTTGTTTATGGTGTGGAACATTTGCTTAATGATGTAAAGATGTGTTGCATTCTTTTATGATGCATTTGTTTAACTCTGTGAAGCTGTGTTACTTTGCCTATCTAAAACACCTGATTCGTCTAATAAAAAGCTGAATGGCCAACAGCAAGGAAGGAAAAAGAACAGGTGGGGCTGGCAAGCAGAGAGAATAAATAGGAGAAATCTGAGAGGAGAAATCGAGGAGCAAAAAAAGAGGGGGCCAGTCACACGGCCATATAGCCAGACATAGAATAAGAAGAAAGGAATGAGATACAGAAATAGAGAAAGGTAAAAGCCCAGAGGCAAAAGGTAGATGGGATAATTTAAGAAAAGCTGGCAAGAAACAGAACAAGCTAAGGCAGGACATTAATAAGTATTAATAAAGCTCTATGTGTGATTGATTTGGGAGTTAGGTATCTGGCTTCTCCAAAAGAGCCAAAAAAGCCAAAGATTAAAAACAACAGCACTTAGGTGGTTCCCAATTATTATCTATTGTGAACAGTGCTAAATGGATATTGGGGTATAGATGTCTCTTTAGCATGATGATTTCATTTGCTTTGGGTATATAGCCATTTGTGGGATTGCAGGATCACATGGCAGATTTATTTTTAATCATACCATTTTCTGTAATAAATGTGCCAATTTATATCCCTGAAATCATTGACCAGAGATTCCATTTTCACCAGCATTTCCTCTCTTTAGTCTCTTAACTAACAGTCATTTTGTCAGCGGTTAGATGATAACTCATTGTGACTTTGATTGGATTTTCCTCATGATTACTCACTGTGAACATTTCTATGTCTTGAGAAATGTCTATCTAGATCTATTCTCAATTTTTAAATTTGGTTATTTGATTCATATCGATCTTTTGAGATTCCTTATGTATTCTAGATATCAGTGCCTCAATAGGTGATTAGCTAAGAAGTAGTTAGAAAACAGGAATAGAATAGGGTCTGCTCTTTAGTGATTGTCTCCTTTGCTGAGGCTTTTCAGTCTAATGTAATTATATTAATCTGTTTCCACCCTTTGTTCCTGTGCTTCTGCCTTACCCAAAAGAACCCTTACCTATACTTTGCCATAAAAGATTTTTCTGTTTCTTCCTGGTAGTTTTGTGTCTTGTGTCTTGCATTTAACTCCTGGATCCATTTGAAATTGTTTTAAAGTGATGATAGATATGGGTCTTGTTTAATTCTTTTGCAGGTAGATATTGGATTTTCCCAGAAACATTTAATGAAAAGCAGTCTTTTGTCCAATATAAACACAGTCCTGAGGTCAACCTTCCCCACAGGACAAAGCTGAAATGCAGACTGGTACATGTCAGCCTTACCCCACCCCTATTTCCATCTTTCTTCATTTATTATTTTTCTCCATCTACAGATAAAAATCTTTGTCCCTTGTCCTTTCCTGTCTTCACTATAGGGTCAGTCTCCTGACTTCTTGCCTTTTTTCCTTTGGTTCCTTATAGTTTATCTTTTTCTTTCTCTACATTTGTCTTCTAACCCTGTTGCTTCCCCTGGGCAATATTTCCTTTGACTTCTTAGATGTCTTTCCTTGTGTGCACTGCTTTCCTTCTTTATTGCTCTTCCCTGAAGCAGACTAAAGCAAAATTATTTGTATTTCTGTGGAAATTAACATTTGCTTTTCTAACATTGGTTGTTATTCTTCACTTATTTTGGCCTTTTGGTTTTCTTTCTTCACAGCCAAAAAAAAAAAAAAAAAACAAGTATACAACATGATACCAAATAATTCACATATAAACACATGTATTTTTCAAATTAAATTTTCTTGAATACATGTAAACTTCAGAATACTGTACCATATGTCATATTAAGAAGAACATTGTCACTTATAGATGGAACTAGCATATGATCTTTATAGAAAGAGTATTTTATATGTAACAAAATATTTCTTTCATTTTATACTTTTAACTACAATCTCACTGATGTGGGTCTGTTTTTTCTGTAATAATATATGCTCATTATAGAGCTTTCATTAAAACTGGGATGGTATAATACATCTCCATATGACATATGGAAGACACTTCTACTACAGCCTTTGTACAAAGGGACTCTGTAAAGAACAATTTTGTATTAATTCCATTCTAATAATATCGAAGCACATTTTATAAATTAGCTCATAAAGTAAAATATCCTTCTGGGTTCTATCTAAATTTGATTATGATTTTCTTCAACAAAACTCTTCACCTTAAATTCACATTAATTGGAAAAATTATTTGAATCAGGCTCAGTTCAAATGAAAAAAGATCAGTATTTGTTTTTTGTTTTGTTTTGTTGTTTTTCTGGGTTTTTTTTTTGAGATGGGTCTCAATTGTGGGGATATTTTTAATAGCTTGTATTCTCAGTTCAGAAATTCCGTGTTTCAGGCTGGCCTTAAACTCACAGAGATCTGCCTCTGCCTCTGCTGCTAAGATTAAAGGCATCTGCCACCACTGCCTTGAATCTGTCTTGTGGCCCCTTCTTGTATGATTGTGCAAGGGCCCATCTTGCTGACAGTTTCCACTAGTCAAATGTTTGAGCCTCACAACCCTGAGCAGGAGATTTATGTTGTTGTGTTGTTGTTTTAAAATTGAATGCATCTTTGTCTCAACTATATAAGGTTGCATAAACCTATAATCTCAGTCACTCTGAAGGAGAAGGATCACCACTTCAAAGCCTATGTAAGCTACAGGTGAATGGGCAAGACTTGAAATCTTAATGAGACTCCATTTCAGGGTTTAAACAAAAGGCTTGAGCAGGATTGTAGTGGGAGAACAATTGCCCAACACATGCAAGACTCTAGGTTGAATCCTTGGTATCAGGTCTCATGCAGGTAAACACAGCTGCAGAGTTTATGCTTCCAATTTTGAGAAGCTGTCTTTTGGCCACACAGCTCCCCATTTTCCTGCTCTTCCATCCTCTCTGCCCCTTCTCCCATGATATTCCCTGAGCCTTGAAGAGGGTAATCACAGCAGCCTCTTTACAATGAGCTCTCCAGCATTCCTTAGTCTTTTGTGCCTCCATCTTGTCATGTGCTTATAAGTCATTTGTAGATTTTCACTAGAAAAAAAAAGTCTATCAAATTCTTTGCCCATATTTGTGCTCAGATATCTGCCTGTTTTTTTGTTGGGGTGCAAGAATTCTTCATACGTTCTAGATGTAAAATCATTATCAGTTATTTTACAGACAAATTTTATGCTACCCTCTTTTTTCAGCTTCTAAGTAATGTTTTTGAAGCACAAAATTATGGATTTTGCTAGAGTTAAGTTTATCTGATTTTTGTTTGTTTCTCTTCGGTCATGCTTTAGTAACATATCTTAGAAACTTTTGTCTAAACTTAAGTCATAAACACTTCATGCTTTTTTATTGAGGGTTCTAACGTGTTAGCTCATAAGCGTAGCATTCATCAAACTGAGCTGTTATAATGGCATGGAATGAAATAAGGATCCAACTTCATTTCATTTTTTTGTACGTAAGATTTTCTACTACTAGGATCATTTGTTGAAAATGCTCTTCATGGTTCCCTTGTCAAAACTCAGGTTGACCATAGATATGTGGATTTACTGGCATCTCAGTTGAATCCCATTGATCTGCATGTCTATTCTTAGAAAGGTTGTTACAACTATCAGTAACCATTGATTATGAGAGCTTAAGTAGTTCCTTTTCTGGAATATTAAGACTAGAAGCATTTTCAGTTTCAGAATTTTTCACATTTTTAAAACACCTGCCTAATTAAATATTTTGATCATGTGACCCAATTCTACATATGATATTCATTTTCATCCAGGTCTTATATACATAGACTGAAATTAATATTTTAATGTGCTCAGTATACCTTCATGCTTGACTACCACCTATCCGTGAAATCAGGAGTAGAATTATTCAATTATGGTATCATATTGGTTCCCAAAGCTTCAGATTTTGGAACATTTTAGATTTGGGGTGTTAAGACTTGGAATGTTCATCCCATAGAAAACTTTAAAATCAGAAACTGTGACTCCACCAGCTTTATTCTATGTATAGAAGATATTATTAGATATTGGGGGTTTCTTGCATTTTCATGTGAGTTTTAGCATGTACATTTCTCCAAATTGGAGTTAGAATTTTGATAGATACTGCATTATATTTATAGATCACAGGAGGATGCAGAGCCATCTAAGCAAGATTGAATCAGGTTATAAACATAAAGTGTCTTCTTTATTCAAGTTTTCCTTATTTTTAATATTGTTTTTGATTTTAGTGTACAGCTCTTAAGGTTCTTTAACTAAACTTAATTATAGGCATTTTATTTTTTCTGATTCAACTGTAGATAGAATTTCATTGTAGGATTTTTTTATTGATGGTATACAAAAATGCAGTTAATTTTGTCTCTTAATCTTGTATAAATAAAATTACATTTCTCATCAGCTATAATATCATGTTTGTGTATATTCTTAGTATTTTCTACATGGGCAGCAATGCCATTTCCAAAGACACTTCAACTTCTCTCCATTTGGATGCCTTTTATTCCTATTTCTAGTAGTCTTACAATGATAAAGAAAAGGAATGAGAGCAAACCTCCCTGTGCTCTTCCTGATCTTAGACACAAAGTGTTCAGTCTTTCTCCGGACTATGACATTAACTATTAGCTTGTTTTAGACACCCTTAAATAGACTGAGGCAGTTTCCTGTAATTTCTAACTTGTTGAGTATTTCATCATAAAAATGGCACAGAATTTTTGTTAAGTGTGTTTTGCCTGCATGTACACTTGTGAGCTATGCATTCCTGGTGCCTGAGATGGCCAGAAGAGAGGGTCAGATGCCCTGGACTGGAGTTACAAGGTAGTTGTGAGCCACAGTGTGGGTTCTGGGAGTCAAATCTAGGTCCTCTGGAAGAGCAGCCAGTGTTCTTATACACTGACCTATCCTTTCAGTACCACCTATTGCATTTTTTGAGAAAAAAAAACTCACGTGATAAAACTGCATACATTTTCAATACATTTTCGACTTTATTTGCTAGTCTTTGTTGAGAATGTTGGTGTCAATATTCATAGGGGTTATTACTGACCTGTAGTTTTCTTTTCTTATAATGATTCTGGTTTTGGACATCAGATGAGCAGTTTCAGAATAAACTAGGAAATATTTTATTTTTATTGGAGGGCAGGAAAATTTATAAAAGATTTGTGTTAATAATTACTTAAATATTTAGTAGCATTCAGCATTTATTGCTTTCTAATTCTATAAAGCTATCGTCATTTGTCACATATAGCCAGTAAAGTCTCCACCCAGCTAGCTTAGTGACCAGAAATTTCTTCTCCTCTTCCTTATCCTCCTCCTCCTCCTCCTTCTTCTCTCAAGACAGGGTTTGTGTATCCCTGGCTGACCTAGAACTGGCTCTGCAGACCAGGCTGGCCTCAAACTCACAGAGATATGCCTGCACTGTCTCCCAACTGCTTGGGTTAAAGGCGTGTGCCACACCACCTGGCTCAGAAATTTTTATGTGATTTTCATGAATCAACAAATGTTTCAATCACTATTGAGGGGTTGTGTTCATGTAGGACTGAGCTTTTCAGAATTTAGTTTGTAACTCATCTTCTCTTCCATTCTCTGCTGTTCAGAAAGCTGCAAGGCAAACGATAGGCTTACTTCCTCAGTTCCTTGTTCAGTACCAAAGGCACCTAAATCTGTTCATGGCCATCTAGCACCCCAAGAATCTGTCAGTATTTCAAAGCCCCTTCTTGGGGGGGAATTGTATTTCTTGGTTTTTCATATAAATATCATGATCTACTATTTTTCTTGATCTTTCAGCCATAGCCTCTGGTTATGATGAGGTTAAAACACCAGCCTGCAAATCTTTTCCCCAAACGGCTGTGAAGTGATAGAGCCTTTAGCATTGGCAAAGCTTAGGTCAGGCTAAATATGGACAAACCTTTCCAGGTGGGTCTCAAAGGGACTTGTCAGGCAAATCAACCTGTGTTAAGTCTGTAGGAGTGAGGCTTTGATATAACACCATGACTGGTCTGCTACTTCCACCACTAGAGATGCTGGCTCTCTGTGAGTGCCAACATTCAGCTTCTGAACTGGGAAGCGAAATACAATTAGTTTAAAACACAAAAAAGTTTAATATTTGGACCACCACTTATTAGGATTTTTTCCTGAAAAAATAAAATGCTTCCTAAGTTGTTAGAAATCTTTGGCTAATTTTTATAGTTATAAAAAAGCTTCTTCCGACAATTGTGATGAGTCTCATTATTCGTGTTATGGGGCTTTTTTTGCCATTTTAAGCATTTATCACTATTAATAGTAATAACCATACCAAACTGAATTAATGATGTATAATTGATTCACCAGTATTAGCACTAATTCCTGATAAGTAGATCTTTGCATCCTAATAAATATACATTAAAATAATTATACTAAGGCAAAGCACATATTTCAATATTTCAACTATGAAAGTTACCACAAAAAAGTGTGAAAAAGCTACATGCAATGAAGACCACTTAAATATGGTTATTCATGTGTCTGAGAGACTAATTCAAAGAAATGCTACTCAACGATAGCTCCAAGATTTAAGGTAGCAATTCCCTTAAGTTAGGATAAAGAATTATAAATTAGACTGCAACACAGTTCAACAGGTAAGAACTCCTGCCACCAAGCCTGATATCTACAGGTAACAACTCCCACCTACCTACATTATAGTAGGAGGGAAATGACTCTCACAAGCTATCCCCTGACCTCCACAGGAACACCATGGCATGTTTGCATCCTATGACATAAACCCCCACACATATGTATGCACAAACACAAAATAAATAGAGAATATTTAATTTTTTGAAGATTTTCAGTTACAATTAACATGTTAACAGTAAATTGTACCCACATTATTAATTACCGAAATGAAAGTCAAATAACACAAGAACAGTAAGTAAATTGTATGTATGTATGTATGCCACAAAACTATTTCTGATCGTTTGTTGCCTTTAGGCTTAGATTCTCATTTAGAATGACTAGTGAAATTAAGAGGAAACATTTCTGTGGCTGACTTTTATTTGCTGGTACCCCACACAAAATAAATCTGCTACGCAGAGAATGAATTCATAATGGAAAACAGATTCATCTAAATGTATGAATATTTTAATCTAACATAAAAATTCAGAAAATTCTAGATGTGAAAATGAAATTGTTTTGCTAATTATTACTCTTTCCCTTGAATTTTCTGTCTTTTACTAAGTTTTAAATTTTCACTTCAGTCTTCATGGTTGAATCAGACTAGTAAATCCTATCTTTTACACTGGTCCGCAGAGTAAATGATGAGGTAGGTAAGTAAAACTATTCCAGTAGAAACTATGTTAACTAGGAAAGGTTCAATAGTGAAGAAAACACTGACATTTAACGGTTGTGCATCAACACAGAAAGCAGTTCAGAAGTGTTCAGAGCCAGGCCTTTCCTATAAAGCATTGACTCTCAACCTTCCGAAAATTGTGACCCTCATGTTGGGTTACAGGTGTCAAGAACACTAGCCAGCTTTCTGTCATTTACATTTGTCTTTGCAACTTGCTAGACTCCTTCAACATCAGAGACACATTCTCCTCTTCTCTATTCATGTTACTCAACTAAGGAGTGCACTTTGAGAACCACTCACTTAAATAATTAACCTGGCATTACCTACTCCTTACAGCTCAAAGCACGTTAATGTATAGAGAAAGTTACGCAGTCTATTGTCAAAAGCAGAATTTTGGCCTGACCATGCTTCCCTAAACCCCTTTCTTTCCCCTAATCACACAGCATATTGTAAAATGTTGTTAATTTTAGTTTCCCAGTGTATCTCATATTTGACTGCTTCTTCTATACTTTCATCCCTTCCTAGTTCAATTTGTAGATGTCTACAATCATTAAAACAATGTCTCTAAGTCTCATTCCCTGCCAGGAGCTATCCAAAGCACCATTAGACAGAGCTTTCAAAAATGGGATAGGATCACTGATGATTTTCATACGACCTCCTGAGGCCTGCTATGCTGGAGTATGGGCCTGCACCTCGGGGTGCAGGTCTTGCTTGCACGTACTGCAGGCTCATTCCTGTCACTCTCATCCTGCAGCATTCCTGAATGTCTTCTTCCTGGACTACAGCGTCCTCCATCCCTCGGCGTGCTCTCCAAGGCTCATCTGTCTTCCCCGAGCCCTGCCTTCTTTGTTTTTCTTAGATTTTTCTTTTATTGAATATTTTTATTACTTTATAAATAATACCAATCAAAATTCCCACTTCCTCCCCTCCTCCCACTTCCATCCCACTCCCCCACACATACCCTCCCCCTCACCCACCTCCAGTCCTAAGAGAGGACAAGGCATCCTGCCCTGTGGGAAGTCCAAGGCCCTCCCCACTTCATCCTGGCTTAGGAAGGTGTGCATCCAAAGAGAATAGGATCCCAAAAAGCCAGTACATGCAGTAGAGACAAATTGCAGTGCCATTATCATTGGCTCCTCCATCCGCCCCAATTGTCAGCCACATCCAGAGGGTCAGTGTTGAATGGAGAGGGTCCCTTTGTTCTATCCTGGCCGTCTGGCTAGCTTACACCCGAAATGACCACACAGAAACTATATTAATGATAAACTGATTGGCCCATTAGCTCAGGCTTTTTATTAACTCTTATAATTTATATTAGCCCATTATTCTTGTCTATGTTAGCCACATGGCTCAGTACCATTTTCGGCGGGGCAGGTCACATCTTGCTTCT
Organism: Ondatra zibethicus; assembly: GCA_004026605.1. NCBI lineage: Eukaryota > Metazoa > Chordata > Mammalia > Rodentia > Cricetidae > Ondatra > Ondatra zibethicus. The sequence continues at coordinate 77,943 of PVIU01007963.1, read as the reverse complement.
TCCATGGCAGGCTCACAACTGCAGAAAGAGCTCCCCTCTTCCCAGAATTCTCCTGTTCTCATTGACCTGCCTCTACTTCCTGTCTGGTTGTCCCACCTATACTTCCTGCCTGGCTACTGGCCAATCAGTGTTTATTTAAAACATAATTGACAGAATACAGAATTGTCCCACACCAGGTCCAGTTTGATCCCATGCTCATTCAGTTTCAGTCCAGCTGGAATTGGTGAGCTCCCTCCCATTAGCTCAGGTGCACTGTCTCAGTGAGTGAACCAACCCCTCGTAGTCCTGACTTCCTTGCTCTTATTCTCCCTCCTTCCTCTCTTCAACTGCTGAAAATTAGAAGCAAACAAGATCACCAGGTAAAAGTTGGGAGCATGGGGGTAAGGAGGATGGGGTAGAGGGAAGGGAAGAGGGGGAAAAAGAGGTAAGAAGGGGAGGGTTGGGGAGAGCTTGGGGGAGTGGGTTGGTTGAGATGGAGGAAGGATGGATATGAGAGCAGGGTAGGAGATGTCTTAATTGAGGGAACCATTTTGGCATTGGCAAGAGACTGGGCTCTGGATGGGTTCTCAGGAGACCACAGGGATGACCCCAGCCAGAACCCTGGGCAGTGGAAGAGAGGGTACCTGAACTGGCCTTACCCCATAGTCAGACTGATGACTATCTTGAATATCACCATAGAACCTTCATCCAGCAATGGGTGGAGACAGAGACAGAGCCCTGCCTTCTTTCCCTTTGTTAGATTACACTGACCTAAGTTTTAATTTCTATTTGAATGGTTCTCCCTGGAAGAAGCAATCCCCAAACTTCCTAGTTCAAATTTTAGACTCTTCATGGAAGTTCTCGGAATACTTCCTCCCCAGCTGCAATCAGTTTGGTGCACTGCAACTATCTGTCTGTTTTACACATTCTGGGAGACCAAAAACATATCTGTGTCCCCCTCTGTGTGAATCCCACATAAATGACCATGTTTTGTAAATTAATGTTTTTTTTTTCTTCAATAGCATTTTCTTCATCATGTCCTCCTCCACCTCATTATGGTCTAAAAATCAGAAACTGAGTTGAGGGCCTCACAAGGAATATTCTATTTAGTATGTTAACTGCCCTGTATTTCCTACATAAGGAGAGTGAGATTCAAAGTCATCAAGTAATTTTTCAGGTGTCAGCTGATAAGAAAACAATATTTGAATACAGGGGACTATAGCTCTGGCACTTTCTCCCCAGTCCTCCTCTGTTAGCAATGTAACTGCCTAGTTTTCTTCTAGGAAACCACTATCATCCATCCCTTCCTGGTATATCTGCTCCTAAAATCTCACTTCTCAAATTACCCATTCAGTGACCCATAAGAGCAGGTTCAATTGGAGTTGACCAGAGGATTTCTAATTCTCTGTTTGGCTGTTCCAGCTCAGCCAGACTCCACTCTACTGCTAGAAATCTGATGTTGTTACTTCACCGGGAAGAACAGGCCTGATACATTAGACAGAAAAGAGATTTTTCCTGATTGCTTAAGGCAGCGTGTCTATGCTTCACCCACACTGAGAAAATAGTAGGCTCCATAAGCAAACACAAGTGTCAGGGAACTCTGTAAGTTACTAAGGACTGCAAGCTAGAAATGCTCCTGTTGGGGAACAATGGATACCATCTCCTGGCCACCTTGACCTTGTCCCTTCTGTTACCTATTTTTCTAGTGCAGCTCCTTGGCAAAGACAAGATCTTTGGACTTAAACATAACAATGGCTGTTTTTCATCACTAGATGCCTGATATCCTGACATAATAGCTATTTAAGAAAATAATGAAGCAATTGTGCACAAAGACAAAGAATAGAAAAACATGCTTCCATGCAGGTTTTTTCTCTCTGTAAGATTGTCCAAAGAGAAATCCCATAAAATAGTAAAATGGACTTCAGTCTGTCTGACTGGATGGTATTGCTAGTATTTCAGAACTGAAAGGGAAAGATAGACTTTCCTCTGTTCTGTTGCTTCCAACTCTCTGAGGCAGAGGGATTTGCATCAACTTCCACTCTGACCCATATCCCATGCACTTTTGTCCTGGCTGCCATGGGTAACCCCTCTCACTTTGTAACCTGTGGGCCCATATTTCATACAAAATATTTACAGTCAGTCTCTCTGGCCATGCTTAATTTCCAAGGAACTGCAATCCTGCCAAACAAGCCAGCCACCTGACAAAGGCCAGGATGTATGGCTCCTTCTCCTTTATTACTATATAGATCGCCTGGGAAGAAGTGTTGATTCCAAAGCTGGTGAATTAAGTTGCAGGTGTTTCCATAGCCCCGCATCCCCCACCCCCGAAAGAGAATATTAATGAGGATCCACCTTGGTTTACGACGGGAGGGTGGGAATAAAAGGTGTTTTGTATAATAAACACGGGTAGGTCTTCAGGATGAATCAAGCCTGAGATGCCCTTCGGTTATGGCTGTGTGACTATGACTCATTATTCCTCATGCCTCCATACCAGTCGAGTTAGGGAAAAATAGTTTCTATGTTGGGGCCACAGACCCCGACAGTAACCACAGTGTGTTATGCTTCAGTTAGTGCCCTTCATGCAGGGGCAGCCCTTGTTCAGTCTTTCCCTTTCTATCCTGGCAAGTGTTTTAACGCTATTCAGTGTTTTCTGGTGGTGAGGCTGCAAACTCCTTCATACCATGTAGTAGAAGACAGAGATACGGTGAAGGGCAAGCTCTCAGGGCCTGCCAGCCATCGCTTATTCTTATTTCTTCTCCAGGCACTAGCCACCCTGGAGAATCAGTGTGCAGACACCTGACAGCAGGCTGGAGCAATTTGTTCTTGCAACTGATGAATTTTCTACATTCGGCACTGTTATACCATCATCATGAGTAGACATAGAGCCTCGGATTTGAAGCTTCCTGGGAAAAGAACTTCCTGATTATTTGAACTGTATTACTGAAATTCTTTCTAAGACCTGGTGATTCAACCCTGTTTGTTCATAGCAAACATACGCACAGCTAGGTCTTAAGGGTATTTCTAGTTAAAAATGTTGAATATACCATCTATATTAAGATGAATATGCGGTCAGAAACCACAATTTGTTTTATGCTGAGTGTTTAGTTTTCACATTTAATGCATATAGAGAATGGGAGTAGCTAAATAAGGTTAATAGATGTCAGGTGATGTATGCATTTTCTCTGTAACCTAACGGAGCTGAAGAATTGCAGTAATGTCTTGGTGTCTAGATTTTGGAGTAGTACTGTATTTATATTGGCTATCTAGTAAATTTAAAAGTTTTTTAAGCTACAGAAAAACAGTACAAGGTAACTCTTACCAGAGACACAGCATAAACCCTAGATAGAGGCACCAGCTGATGGAAACTGCAATGCACCATGGCTAAGGCACCAAACAGAAGCAGAGAGACTGGTCCTTAAGGTTTTCTGACACTTACTTCAATACTTTCAAAGGCTCATGAAGGCTTAACTCACTGGGAAGCAGATTTAGCCCCACCCCTTTCTTCCTTGCTAAACAGAGAGTGAAATGAACAGGAATAAGACTATCCTAATAGCAGCTTTGAATTTATTTCCACTCAGCATTAAAAGATGAATGACTCACTATCGTGGTGACCTCATCTCCACCTGATTCATTTCTAAAACTCTCACCGCATTGCTCAACCTAACTGGAGTTAACCAATTTTGAGAAAAGCTAGTTTTGAGTGGGACAAGTACTGTCACCACTGTCTCCTCTTAAAGACATACTCCCTGCTCACCATCGAGAGCCAGTTATAACATCTTACAATTCAGAGAAAGACAGGCACAAACTTGGCCTTGTGTGGCAGTTTGGGTCTTATAACACCTGCCATTTTCATATACTGACAGCACTGATCATAACTGCATAGAGAGTTACCAAGCTCAATGTGAAATATATCATATATGTTTGTTTGTTTAACAAGTACACAGTCCATCCACTTGGAGATGATCACAGTTCATGTACAGACATGGCCACTCTATACACTCCCAGTTCTAGCCTCTCTCTCATGGTAGACTTAGGCATAGATCTTAGAAAGCAATAACAACAAGTAAATAACTGGGGCACAGGCAAAGGGAAGAGAAGAGGAGGCTAAAGATTCTCCCTTCCTGTTGTAAGAGGGGTTCGGGCTGCATTCCCGGCGCCTGGTTCCCGGCACAGGGCCCCTTGTGCCACCCGGCTCCCGGTGTGTACCCGAAATAATTACACGGAAACTGTATTCATTGAAATACTGCCTGGCCTATTATCTCCAGCCCCTTATTGGCTAACTCTCACATATTATTTTAGCCCATCTCCATTAATGTGTATCGCCACTTGAGTTGTGGCTTACCGGCATGAGTCTAACCAGTGTCCATCTTGTGTTGGAGAAGCATGGCATCTGCCTCTGTCACACTGCCTTCTCTCTCACTGCATTCCGTTCTATCTACTCCGCCCACCTAAGGGCTGCCCTATCAAAAGGCCATGGCAGTTTTCTTTATTTAACCAATGAGGGCAATACACAAATAGAAGACCCTCCTACACCACCTTCCTGGGAGATCTAGACCTGCCCCTCACCAGTTGTAGCATACAGGAGAGCAGGGTCCTGCACTGGGCCTGGGCAGCACCCTAGAGCTGACCCTGTGTGGGGGCAACCCTGGGAGCATGAGGGCAGGAGAGCTGGCCCCAGCCCCCTTCTTATAAGCCCCCTACTGGAGAGAGGGCCCCGCACCTCACTTGGGTAAAACATTAGAGCTGGCCCTGATGAGATGAGTGTGGATGACCCAGATCTGAGGCCCTGAGAGCAGGGGAAACAGCCCTGCTCCTTGCAGCAGGTCGCACTGGGTCAGCTAGCTAAGGCAGTGCAGGAGAGCTCACCTGGGTAGAGATAATGAGGGACACTGGCAGGCTGACCAACCCAAATACCACCCAGGTCCACAAACAGGCCTATGAGTTGGCTCACCTCTGCATTCACCAAATCTGTGAACTGTTGGATCATGTGAAGGGGACAAACCTACAGTTCCAAAACAGCACGATCTACATGACACAGGATATCCAAGAGGAGCCCCAGTGAGAGCCCGTTATTGGTGGTGTAGCAGAAACCAGAGGCCTTAGTCAGACTATCGACTCCTGGCAGTGCACAGTTGCAAGTAAGGATGAATGAACTAAAGAAAGACTGTGTGACTCAGTGGTCCACATTATAGCCTCCAGAACAAGATTCTTCCCCTTTTGTTGTTGCTGTTGTTTTGCTTCATTTTGTTGGTTTGAATTTTCTTTCTTTTAAATTTGGTTTTGTTTTGAGGGGGAGGTGGCTAGGGCAGAGGGTTGATGCGAGGGAACGGGGAGATAAGTAGGATGGGAATACATAACATAAAATCCACAAAGAATCAATAAAAGTTAAAAAACTATTTTAAAAAAGATTCTGTCTTCTCTCTCCCTCTCCCCACCCCATCCCTATTCTACTCTCCCTTCCCGATCCTCTCTCTCTCCATGACTTTGTCTCTTCAAATTCTGCCAGTCTGTCTTTTAGTTTGGGGTAGCAATAAGTGCAGCTGCTTCCTGGTCTCTACCCATCTGACCTCAGCTGGGAGGCATCAGAGCACCAGTTCAGGTCCCTTCCAGTTTGTTGGTATCAGAAAGGAAGGTCCCTCAATCAGATTGACATTAATCTTCTTCCCAAGTGCGTCCAGATCTCCAACTCGAATTCATTGGAATACTCTGTGTTCTGGGCCTTACCAAGCATATGCCAGTGCTAGACTCCAAGCTGTGATCCTGTGCAAAGGACAGGACTCTCTGCACCTCCTGTTTAACTAGCCACAGACCACAGAGCCTGCCTGTCCTTCCAAAGCTCAGTGGAAGAGAGGCGAGTGACTCGACATTGGGTAATCAGAAGCACAATGGGGCAATGAAGCAGCTTTCCTGGGAAGACTTGAAATCTCTCCCCAGGGCATCAGTGGCCAATCAGAGACACAATTTCAGTCTAACCTGATGGAGCAATTAATTTACCTAGGATTCTTACAGGAACATGGGTGAGGGGTTGCCTATAGGAGCTTAGGTTATATCACCCAAGAAAAGAAGCTTCTCATACACACCACCAGCAATCTTCAACTTCTTACATATCCTCAAGGATATACAAGTCCCTATACACACACACACACACACACACGGAGGGGAGAGGGCCTCATACTTGTGAAGTGATGCCTTGTAAGCATTTCCTCCCTTCCACAAGTATTAGTGGGCCCAGTTTAATGGTTTTCGGTAATCACAGATGCTGATTTCAATACAGCAACTGGCATGCCACACCCAGAAGATGGAGTTCTACAACATCTGTATTCTCTCGGTAACTTTTAATTCTTGCACACCCCTTTTCCTCCTTCACCCTCTTTCACCAAACTCAGGAACCACTCCTATTGCTTTTCAAAACTGCTGCCCCACCTGAGCCTTCTTTCATCCAAACACACACACACACACACACACACACACACACACACACACACACACCAGGATGAATCCTCCCTAAAAAAGATGGCAGGGAGAGAGCAGCAGGAAGGAAGAGAGGAGGGGCAGAACAAAGGGATGGAGAAATAACAGAGATTGGAAATACTTTAGTCATGCCAAATTGTGATTAGTCACAAGAAATAGTGCATAGTAGCCCTCGGCCATTTCTAATGAAATAGACTGAGGAAAACCAAGCAAGCACGCACTTTTATCTTCTCAGAACTTTCTACTCATTATCTCAGATGCCCTTAGGAAAGATTTTTATATCTTTTTGTTTGTTTGTTCATTTTTTGGGTCAGATGATTACTATAATCCAATGGAACCTCAGCAGTTTTCAAACGTTGACTCAGACATTCTATGCTACTTTAAGTCACTTGAGTTTGCTTGGGATCATGAGGAAAACCCTACTGTGGTTGTATAAAGTATTCCAAAAAACATAATGGTTATTATTTTTATCTTGTCCTTCTAGAATAAATGTCTAAATCATGAATAAAGCTATGACCAGCCTATATTAGACTCTCTCGGGAGCCTCAAACTTGTAATTCAAGTATAGACGCTCAGTTCCTCGTCCTATTAATAAACTGCTTGCCACTCACACATGTGGGGGACCATTGAGTCATCTCCCTAGTAACGATACCTTGAGGAGCACATTAAATAATAGTAAAGGCAGTTTCATATTAACATAATCTACAGTTTAGACTATCTTTCTAAAATTTACTAAACCGAAGCGGACAGAACAAACAACTCTTATTTAAACTTGGGATCGCCCATATCTAGAGAATATTTCTTTCAATATTAAGGTTGTTTCTTCCACCATAGAACGTCTGGATAACATATGTACATAAATCTGATGCAATAAGTCATACATTGCACATTTTATTAGTTGGCATAAATAACGTCCAAAGCACAAATTAAATCTTAAGACATTTGCTTAATAAGCTGGTGAGTTATTTTCCAAAATTGTTTAGAAACAAAATGGAATAGAATCAAAAATCCAACAGCCATGGTGACTAACAGGCTAACCTCATGAATGTGGGGAGCTAAGTTGGAGGGTTTAAGTGAACATAGTAAGATGGTCTTAAGTGAACGTCACTACATGGTCTTAAGTGAATACAGTAAAATGGCAATGATTTCCTAGTAGGTTTTGTGCACTGGTCTTATATCTAAGTCTTTCATGTGGTTGAACTGAGTCATAAGCAGCCCTGGTCCTTAGGAAAGGACACAGGCTTTGTGACCAACCATGGCACCCTCACCTCCTTAACATCCCCTGCAGCATTTCCTTTTATTTCATGTTTTTGTCTTGATCTACATTATCATTATTTCTCATTTGATACTTTCACCTGCAGTACTTACCACAATTACTGTTAGAAAGTTAAAATTAAAGGTAAGAAACTTTAGACTAACCTTTTTGTTTATTTCTGGCTTTCTTTCTTTTCGTGTAAACCTGGAAGACCATCCTATTAATAAAAGTTAGTTGAATGTATTCAAAGAAAAGTATTTTCTTTCTTGGTTTCAAAGAAAAGTCATTTTTTTCTTGTGTTTTTGACAGAATGGCCAGCAAAGTTTACAATTGATCCACCTAATCGATTATGTTCATTTGCTTAGCAGAGCTACATGTAAAGCAATTTAAAAATTGCTGAAATGTTAGTGCCAGGATATCAAAAAGATTTTTACACAAATACAAATATTAAAATTGTACTGTAAGACACCCATTTGACATATTCATTTCCAGCTGCTAATATAATACCAGTATCAAAATAAGTGTTTATTTACTATGATAAAAAATAAGTAGAAACACTCAGGAAAAATAGTTAAACATGTCTGTAGGTTAAGGAAAATATTTTTTTTTTATTCTTTTCTGGAACCCAGACATGATTTCTAGGCAGGTAACTACAAAGCAACTTGAAGTCTACTTAAAATGGTGTGTATGGAACTCCAATGCTCATTAGCCCATGTTTGGATGAGAGACCACAGCTACTTAAAGGGAAATGAAATAACCTCAGTCTGTACAGTTGGCTCTTAACCTCCAAACCACACTGCACACAGCCACTTCTTACAACATAGCTTCTAGTGCAGAGCAATTCTCCAAGGAAGAATAAATTAAACATGCAGCCATTTTGCAAAGTGAGTTTTTCTTGCATGGCGCTCTAAATATTTATATAACAGTCTCTGTAACACTCTCAGATTCTTCACCAAAAGCACTATGAAGGCCTCTTTTAGTAAACAAAATGTAAATTGCAAGCCAAGAATCCATACCTTGGGGCTAATTCATCTTACAATGGTTCATAAAGTTCTTTAATTTTCTTCCCACCTCCCTCAAAAATATTACAAACCAAGAACAGTGTTCTATCTTAAACATCACAGTAAATTTAAGGGATACGGGATGGACAAATGACAAATCTAGATGAAGAATAAAATACAGGGACACAGCCGAGTAGTGGTGACGCACACCTTTAATGTCAGCTCTCGGAAGGCAGAGGCAGGTGAATCTCTGTGAGTTTGAGATCAGCCTGGTCTACAAGAGCTAGTTCCAGGAAACTACAGTGCAGTCTCCCTTTTCAAAATATGAAGGCAAGCAGGCAAGAAGAAAAACACTTTTCTCTCTGATCTCCTGTCTAGGCTCCTGTGGTAGTTTGAATGTAATTGCCCCTCCATAATCTCATAAAGAGTGGCACTATTCATAGTTGTGACTTTCCTAGAGTTGGTATGGCCTTGATAGAGGAAGTGTGTCACTTTGGGGGCAGGCTTTGAGGTTTCTTATGTTCAGGATACCATTCAGCGTCTCAGTTGACCTCCTGTTGCCTGCAAGATATAGGACTCTCAGCTACTCCTCCAGCACCATGTCTACCTATATGTCATCATGCTTCCCACTATGATGATAATGGACTGAACCTCTGAAACTGTAAGTGAGCAACCCCAATTAAATGTTTTCTTTAAGAGTTGCTGTGGTCATAGTGTCTTTTCACAGCAATAAAAACCCTAACTACAACAGAAATTAGTACCAGGTGCTAGAGTATTGCTGACCATGTTTATGTTTGGAGGAATATGGACTCAGTACTTTGGGTTTGGAAATCAGTGGAATGCTTTAAGCACTATTTAATGGGCCATAATAGTAGAAGCATGAAAGACAGTGGTGCTGCTTGTGACCTGATGCACTGTAGGGATCAAGAGGTTTCAGAGGAGAAGAAGGTTGGTATGTGGCATAGAGACTGGTCTTGCAGCATTTTGATGAAGAATGTGGTGCTTTTTGCCCTTATTCAAAGAGTCTGCCTGAGGCTAAGGTGAAGAGTTTTGGATTAATTCCATTGGAAGAAGAAATCTCAAAACAACTTGGTATAGACTCTGTCATGTGGTTATTAGTGATAACTCTGATGAAGACTTATAATGAAAAGGAGGAAGCTGTACAAGAAAAAAAATTTAGGAGAAAAAGAACATCAGAAAGTGGAATGGAGTCCTGTGTTCAAAGAGATAAACAGATTAAGAAATTGAATAAAGGGAGTAGTGACCTCAGGGCAAGATCCCACCCAGTTATATTTCCAACCTGTGAGGAAGAATTAAAGAAAAATTGGAGCAGGGTGTGGAAAGACATTTTACTGTCTCACTCATAAGTATTTACCAAGGTCACTAAAACTTTACATCATCAATACTAATGACTCCAGAGTCAGGAAAGAAACAGTTCAAAAGCACGTGTTTTTATTTTTAGAAATGTATTTGTGTGTGTCTGTGTGTGTGTGTCTGTGTGTGTGTGTGTGTGTGTGTGTGTGCCATGTGTATGCAGCTGCCATCTGAGGCCAGATGAGGGCATCAGATACCTTGGAACTGGAGTTACAGACAATTTTGTATCATCCAATTTGGATACTAGGAAATAAACTCAGATCCTATGGAAGAGTCATACATACTTTTAACCACTGCAACATCTAGCACACATTCTAGCAATAACTGACAGTTTTTCCTCTACACAAATAAAATAGTGTGAATAATAGAATATGCTTTAAATATCATTATACACATTAAATTTCTTAGAGATCTTATGAAGTAATTCGATTCCTGGTTTTAAAAACTGATCATAGACATGAAAATTCCTATGCTGGCATAAGCTTATACATAATACAACATTTATAAAATTAATATATACTTGAATTCTTAAAGTTATTCTTTAGTGATGTGACCCCTGGTAGAGCAACCAAACTCTAGGGCATGCCCCATGCCTAAGAGTAGTAGAGTAACACGAACTGGACTTACTGCTAGTAGGGAGAAGAAAACTCAAAGCTAGGATTGTAGGGAAGGTGGGGAGGGTAGATACAGAAGGAATGGGGTGAGGGAAGTGAATATGATCAAAATACATTGTATGAAATTATCAGAGAATTAATGAAAACATTTAATTTTTATTATTGTAGAAGAAAATATACTAAATTATCACAGTTATTTTGAATAATGAGATTATGTCTTACTATTACTTTTTCATAGTCTCCTGTACATATTTTACCAAGAGGATGAATTGTTTCTTACCTGAGTAAGAAAATGTAAGTGCTATTGCACAGATGTTCCTAGGGTCATACTCAGCAAAATTGCTTTTGTCATAAAGTGGCATCTGGTTATTTAAAAAGAAAACAGGTGAGAATATTTGAGATCCCCTTTAAATATGGAATATACATGGCTCTATTACAGCTGGGATCTGTGTTGATATCCATGTTACCACCCAAGGCCATGTCATGTCTGTGGTCTATGCTGCAACCTGAGGTCATGTTGGTGTCTGTGAGCTATGTTACTGCCAGGAGCCATAATGATGCTGGTGGGAGCTGCCACAAAGGGCCATGTCTGGGTTTGTGAAACTACTACAACCAGGATTTGTGTTGATGCCCATGGCCTGTGACATCACTGAAGACTATGCAGATGTCTGTGGTCTGTGCTGCTGCCGAGGGCTATGATGGGGTTCATGACTCATGCAGCAGCAGAGGGCTGTATTGATATCTGTGGTCTGTATTGCCACCAGAGACCATGTTGAGATCTGTGTCATGTGCTGATGCTGGAGATATCCATTGTCCATGCTGTCACAAGAAACCATGTGGAAGTCTGTGAACTGTGCCTCCGCTGACTGTGAAGGTCAAGGAAGCCACTTTCGCCATGTTATTGATGACCACAGACTCACAGCTGAGAAAGAGACAAGTGGCAGGCTTCTGTGACAACCCCTAACCACACCCCACACCCCAAAAATGTAACAGCCTAGGCAGAAGACAATTGAAGAAATCTCTTAAAAATTGTGATGGGGCCATGCAGTGGTGGTGCTTGCCTTTAATCTCAGCATTTGGGAGGCAGAGACAGGCAGATATTTATGAGTTCAAGGCCAACTTGGTCTACAGAGTGAGTTCTAGGGCAGCCAGGGCTTTAGGACTGTTATATAGAGAAACCTTGTCTCAATAAAACAAACAAAAGAAAGGAAGGAAGGAAGGAAGGGAGGAAGGAAGGAAGGAAGGAAGGAAGGAAGGAAGGAAGGAAGGAAGGAAAGGAGGAAGGAAGGGAGAAATGAAAGGAGGAGAGAGAGAGAAAGGAAGGGGGAGAAGAAAGAAAGAAAGAAAGAAAGAAAGAAAGAAAGAAAGAAAGAAAGAAAGAAAGAAAGAAAGAAAGAATGAAAGAAAGAGGGAGGGAGGGAGGGAAAGAAGAAAAGAATTGTGATGGGGCTGCTGAAGTTTAATTCTCCACAGTTGAGGCTTCTGCTGCAGGTGTGGATGAAGAAGGACTCCATTTTCTTTAAAGAACTGGCCAAGGGATTTTGACCATGCTCCAATGAGTATATGGGCAACACAAATTGGACTTATTTTTGTTTTTGTTTTGTTTTTAGTTTTTCTTTTTCCTTCTTCTTTTTTTGGGGGCAAGGTCCAAATGTGGGGGTGCAGATCTGGGAGAATTGGAAAAATTGCTTAGGGTTCATAAAGTGAAATTTCCAAATAATCAATAAAAATATTACAGAGAAAAAATGTGGAATAGATATATCACTTCATGAACCTAACACATCTGATTATTTAAGACCTAAGAATGGATTTTATTCCTTCCTTAAAAATTCCATAAGTTCCTCTCAGAATTTAAAAATATATACTTCATAAAATAAATCTATTAGGTTAAAACAAGTACAGAACATTATAAAAATTATAAAATGCAAACTGAAGAAATTACTGCCTTTTTGGAAACATATTTTTAAACAAACTTTTATTACGAAGGATTTATTGAATCCTTTGTTATGGGACTTGACTATGATCCTCTAAAATTGAGTGAATTTATGCTATATCTGAGAGTCACCTATTTGAAAAATGGCTTTCTAGAGGCATACTATTTTAGGATGCTATCACATGTATGTTCTAAGCTTGCTGGTTTGCTTAAATGAGTATAACAAGGATTGATCATGCAAGATATCAATCACAACTTCTCTCCCTGTCTAATCCTAGCCCTAACTATGCATGAAATATACATCTTCCATACTTTCCCTAAATCTCATGGGCCAGTTGTTGAGTAAGGGACTAAGAGAATGTCTTTAATATCTGCAGTAAATATATTGTGGTGTTTTTAAATGGGAGGTCCCCCATAGTCTCAGGCATTTGCACAGTTGGTCCCCAGTAGGACAGTGTTGTTTCAGAGGTTTAAGGGATATGGCCTTGTTAGAGAAATTATATCAGTGGAGGTAAGCGTTGATAGTTGAAAGATTTTTGCCATTTTGAGTTCAGGGTATCTTTAAGCTTGAGGTTCCAGATGTAATGCTGGCCACTTCTTTGCTCGCTGAAATTGTAAACTCAAATAAACCCTTTCTGCTATATGTTGCCTGGCTTATGGTGTTTTATCACAGCAATAACTACTCATGTATTCTGGATAAAGTGCTGTCATCAATTCATTATACACACAGTCAATAAAAACACATGTCTTGTATATGCCAGGCCATGTTAGCTAAGCAATGATATGAGTGAGGAAAGAACCCTATTCATAGGTACTGCCCATTCCCACATACTCAAGAAACTGAGAAAACCAAACTACATGGTTCCATATTTGCCATGAGCCTTAACTATGTAAATAATGCTACTTTTTCGAGTTTTGAAAGACCATTGATCTTGTTTCAAGATAATCATCACCAATTTGTTCATTTCTTTTCCATTTTTTCCCTTCTTGTCGATCTGCCTTCTGTTATATTGTTCTTACTTTTTTGTACAAAACTTAATATACACACTGATTGTATAGTAGCTATCCCCAATATGTGTTTATTAAACAAATTAAATGTGGCTAGAAGAAGTGTGTGTTTAATATAAAAGACACAACTCATTTCACAGATTTAGTGTTTTAAAAATATAAAATGGCTTATCAATAATTTTCCATTATTTACTCACTAAAATATTTGAATAAAATATATTAAAATAAATCTTCTCTTTAAGTAAATGAGTAAAACAAGCAAGTAGTATTTATTTCAATGAAACGCTAAACAGTTCAAGCTTGTGTACATGCCTCACATGCTTGCAGAGAAATTGCTTGGCACTAAATACATTTGGTTTCTTACTCTGCTTGGCAACACATAGCAGCTACTTACTGCTTGTCATGGAATATCTATGTGAAGCATAGTGGCATAGGATTTACTCTCAATAGTTCTTTTTAAGGGTCAATGTATAAAAATGGATAGCTCAGCAGAAAATGTGCTGTGCATGACTAAATAATAGGTTTATATATATTATGTTGACTATACTGTATGATAGAAACTGATCGTTCATGTCTGTCTTCTATCTCCAGTGGAAAGGGAAAAAAATTACTGTCTTGCTAATATAGCTTGCTTCAACTTATTGAAAACAAGTACCTCATTTATAAATTTAATTAACAGATCCATTTTAGAGAAGTTTTTAATTTATCCTTCTCAGTGAGGTTATCTGGCATTTTAAGTGTAAATTCTGTCTATGTTTTATGTATACTTTACATCAGAAAACATCCCTCTTATGGACATGTGGCTACAAAACCAATAAGAATAAAATTACTCCTACTTTTCCCTTAAGATTAGAAAATACAAAAAAAAATCTTCCAATTTAGTATGAGTTAGAGTTAGTATTTTTATTTTCAAGTCAAGTTGGTCCTTAAAAGACTTTAAAGACTCCATAACTTACTGGTTACCCAGCCTAGATGAATCAGTGAGCTCTAGATTCAGTGAGACAGCTATCTCAAAGACTAGTGTTGAATGAATGAGGAAGACACTTGAGACTGAACTCTAGAATACACACACACATGCACATGAACACCCATACATGTGCACATGCACATATACACACATACACAAAAATCTCGATTTTTATCTTACCATTGTTTCCCTTATAAGTCTAATATAAAATTAATTTGAAATAAATAATAATAGCAAGCAATATAATTAGAAGAAAAGGTTATAGTGGCAAAGGAGAAGAAGCCATAAAATAGGAAACAGTATATGCAAAGCATCAGAAGAAAATTACCCCCTTTCACATATGGTACTTAAAAACAGAGGACTCAGAACACATGTGAGCCAAGATGATAAAGATGAGGCTGAGGAGATCAACAGATGACATATACTACCCAGAGTGGGCTCCCTAATTGGTAACTGGAACATCATAACCAGATTTGAAGATCAGAGGGCAATGATGCTAATCTCTCAGTTTGGGTTGTTGTATTTTGTTTTGTAAGAAAATGTTCTAGCTTGTGAATTATGTAAGCTATAATATATAGGCAACTAACTTGAGAATGATTTGGGGGGAAGAAAGATGTTCTTTGTAAGGAACTCCCAACAAATAATCAGGAAATAGTTTCCAATAGAGAAGTAGCCCTTGGAACTATGAACCATAGTAAACCTTCCTTCATGAGTTGTTTCTCTCTGGTCTTTTGAAATTGATATGCAGAATCTCCCTGTATCACCCAGGCTTCTACCTTAGATACACACATACCCAAGTACACAGTCCTTGATTTGTTCTCTCATGGTTGCTCTTCATTTATCTCTACACGCAGCAGGCACGGACAGTTTTCATCCTCATTATCATTTTTTGTAATAAATTCGTTGGCAAATTTACCAGTAACCTACCTTTGGTTTGGTTAATATGTGTTTATCACTTATTACATCAAATCATTTAATAACGACACTTTATCATGAAAATTTAAGTTGCATTAGTTGCCTTATAGAACAAGATAAGGCTAAGAAGAAAATGGAATTTAGATTGCTTATAGAGAATATTCACAAAAGCTTCATACATTGTTAGTCAGAAATGAAGGTGAACTTTTCAATAGTAGTTCATGCGATAAATTATAGATTCTCAAACTCTTCAATGTAGAGATGAATCATTACTAAAGGAGTTTTATGTGGGTTCTAAAAAATGACTTGTAAAAAGCCTTTTTACAAAATTTGCTTAACAAAGGGGTGTTAAATCTGAAAATATAATCTATCTTATCACTGCAAAAGTATTTCAGAAGTGGTAGGAAATAAAATGATACTGGAACAGTAGAATACTATTAGTCACTACAGGTTGGCAAAGCTTTCTCAATAGCTGCTCTGTTCTTACAGTAAGCTGTGTATGAAATCTGTGACACAGAGACATTTTAAAATTCAAACCATGAATCAGAAGAAGTCATTTTGAAGACAGATAAAGCAACTGGCAAATTCTAATTTCAGTGTTTTTGCAGAGAGCAGCAGAACCATTTTCAAACCGCAGCTGTTTATCCCTTTCTCCTTCCCTGGGCGCAGGCAGCCTTCAGTTTTCCCATCTCTGCTCAGTTCAGTTCTTCAACCTTTATCCTCCCATTATCCAGCCTCCTCCAAAGGAAAGGTGTGGGTTACATCTGTAAGAGTCTATGCAGCAGCCTGAGCAAGGGCTTCTAAAATGCAGATGACAAGACCTGTCAGTCAGAATACCAGGGGGTGGAGCCCAAAGAATTTATCTGGTCACAATCATTTAGGCGGCCCCTATGCATATCTGATGTAGAAAATGACTCCTGCTCTACCTCAGAAATCCCAGTATCCCTTAGATTTACAGTAAGGCTAGTTAGTTAATGAGAATATAATCTATATTTTCTTCCACTTTGCTTCTCCTTTGAAAGCCAACTGGTTTCTTTAAGTTTTGATAAGACATTTATTAAGGCTGTGTTCAGTCCTAGAAACATATATGGTATGAAACCCTGAATGGACTCAGCAGTCTATAGTTTGTTGATTTATTTAAATATATTTGCATTAGAATAAGGAGTGTACTCTATCTGTGAGCAATGCTGGTTACATTCCTCATTCCATTTCTCATGCTTTAGGTCTATTGCTGCTTTCACAGTACAATTGTATAATTTATTACTTGTGGCCAAAATTGCACATATTGAAAAGCCTAAAATATTTGCTATTAGCACTTTACAGAAAAATCTAGTTGGCCCCAATTCTAAACCAACTTTTCTGGCAATGCAAAAGCAAAATGTCATCTGGCCAAAAGAAGTCAACCCTAGTTGAGCAAATGAAAAAAGGTAAAGATTGGATCCCATTACAAACTTATCTAATACTATATACACAAATATTACACACACACACACACACACACACACACACACACACACACACCATACACGCACACCCCTGAGGGAAGGGACCAGAATTCTAAACATTTCTTGACCTGTAATTTTCAGTGCAGTTACTAAACTTGGAGAATGGATTATGCAAACATTTTCCAGACACCACCTAATGCACTTTTAATTGCATAATTCTACACGGGACAGTTGCTGGGAATGTTTACAATTACGGTAAAAACATCATACTATGAAAACATATGTGTGCATTTCTAATACAGAAAACATTTCTAAACTGTGTCTGTTCTTGCCATTACTCCAAGAGGGATCATTTATTAAAGACTTGATGTTATCCTTGGAGGAAAAAGAAAGGGATAGTGATTTGTATAGTATCTTTTCTTTTGTCATTATGTTAATATGTGGATCCTCCTCGGAAAAGTACATATTGACAAGTACATTGAAGATACTTCTTTAAGCCGTTTGTCAGTGTGATTAGTATCTAGAATTTAGGAAAAATCATGCTGCTCTTCCTAGTAGTTGAGAAACTGACTTTAATAATCTACGATATGCCTCAGAAATAAATGTCCTTCCACACTAACAACAACCTTTCTGAAGTTATATTTATACAATTTGCAAGAATTTGTTTTCATTTGTCCCTTAAAAATAATGATTTTATTCAAAATCAAAAAATCAAATGCATAAGGACAAAACCATATAAATTTAACATAGTGGAATAAGTGTAGATGTCCCAAAGTGATAACCAAGACCAGGTTGTGGGAGAAAACGGCAAGGACTGTGGTATAAAGCCTCCAGTTTTCTAAGAGCAGAAACTCGGATCTCTGTATAAGGCTTTTAAATTTTACTGTGTCTATTTTGGTAACTAATTAAAATGTAAAACACTGTAAAGGTCAAAGCCACAGACCAAACAAAGCTTGTCTGTGGATTGTGTCTAGCCAGAGGGATGGCTCACTTTTTTTCTAAATTACCAGATTGAGCTGTTGGGGGTATTTCACTCTTTGGACTGCCTTCTAACTTATCAGCAATCCATCACATTAAAGGCAATGCATGAATGCTCTCAGTAATGTCAATATTGATAGAATTGCTGTACATCTTCCTCCTACCATGTCCACTTAAAAGAACAAATGATTTTATGTTGAGAAGTAATGATAAAAACAGAACTGAAATTCTGGAGTTGCACTGGCTGTATTTCAGTCCTGTCTCTGCCACTGGCCAGACAAGTAAGCTTGTGCAAGGTTCATGGCTCAATTCTACACCTGCAAGATGGCAGTGATGGCAACTGCTATTACAGTTTTACGTTTAAATGCGAGTGCATTCATACATGTGTGCATGCACAGACTTATAAGTGTTTGTGATATTTGTTATTATTCACTAGCAGCAAAGCTGGTGAGCAGCCCCAAGCTTTTGCATGTCTCTCTCACATTAGCAGTCACTGATACCATAAGTGGCCTCATATAACACTCCTCTTCAGACAGAACACGCAGGAGAATCAGGTCCCTGTGGCAAATCCCCAATCTTTGTCCTTAACACCAGATGTCACTGCTTCTTCGAAATGTCATGACTGCACATTTCAATGAGAGAAGATACACAGAAAGTTTCTGAAAAACTAAAAACATGAGCAGTTATTTCTATGTCATGATCTTTTCATCCCCCCCCCACCATCTTGGAGAGGATCCATTTGAAAGTTAGGGGCATTTTGTCTCTGTAGTTATAAGGCTTAAAAAATCAAAAGGCTTTTTTTTCTCTCCATGGGTTAGTGAAGCATGGGAACTTAATGACAGATGCTTGAGCTAGATATAATTTGCCATGCTATTTCATTCAGGCTCATTTTTGCATTAAACTACTGGTGGTTTTAAATTTCTAAGGGGTAACAAAACATTTTTGAATGCCTATAAACAGCAAAAACAGAGTCACGTGACATCTCTACCTTATTCAGATTGTCATATAAGTTTATAAACTGTAAAAGATGACATAAAATTAATTTTCAGGCATGGATACTCATTCACGGGAAAAGTTTAGATACATTCTGTCTTTTAAAGATTCTGTAGCTTGATTTCTTATTTCATGAATTCCTACAAATAAATAGTCAGATTTACTGTCCCTGCTATCATTTTTCCCCTTTCCAAGGTAAGAGAAGATAACCATAAACTTTCAGAAGTAACTATGGTCTTGAGGCATGTTGCTCACATTTTCACTTGGGAATGTGCCTCAGCTCATGTGAAATCTAACCTGCAAGCCAATGAGAGCACAATCATATTGCATGGGAAAGCCTCAGAGATAAAATCAAGACACACACATTCACATGTGCCCTTAACAATAAAAAAGAAGGAACACGGAACTCAAAGGCAATGCAGAATCTGGAGCTTGGTGCACTGCCTTCAGACCTAATATCAACTGACTGAGATATTTGTCCTCTCTTGAAATGTGTCTACTTGTTGCTTGGGGGCGTATTAAAATTGATGGTGCATGAGTTGCAAGCAAACTATTTTCTCTCTCACAGCATTTTCCTAGTTCTATCTATCCTGGCTGTGCACACCTGTAATTCCAGAAAGTGCATCACAAGTTGGAGGTCAGCCTGCACTACTTCGTGAGATGCTGTCTCAAAAGATTAAAAAAGAAAACATGAGGTTCAGGGGTGTAGGTCGGTATAGAGCATTCCCTAGCAAGTGTGAGACCCTGAGTTTAATCTTCTGTCCTGGGGGAAAAAGCAAGCAAAACAAAACACATCAGTGTTTTTCCAATATGTTGAGTAGACCATCCATATCATATCCCTTGAGGGTTCGTTAAAAATCTCAGATTCTTGTATCCGCCCTAGACCTGCCAGATGGGATGGAGTATAGAACTTAAAAGTCTGCAGTTTTGAAAGACAACTCAGGACACTGTTGTGAAAAACAGAATTTGAGAACTGTTAATATCCAGACTCTGTTATGGGCATTAACACGAGTGGAATAATTAAATTTGAGGGAAAAAAACATTAATTTACTTGAAAACCAATACACTTTAAAGTCCTGGATCTTTGTGGTTAAGCTACTAGCACTTTGTCTATAAACTCCAGTGAATTTTCAAAGGGCTGTTTTCTCACCTGCTTTCTGATCTGTGGAGTCACCCAAGCCTAAGACTTAACCACTGAAAGCACGTAGCTTACAGTAGAAGTAAGGAACTGTATTTTGTTGCTTGTAAACACAACCACCAATCAATTCTGTAATGTGTCTCAGCAAAGACAATCTAAATGATACAGGTATTTCAAACCAAAAGAATGGCATAGAAACTGTCATCAAAAACAGTGCCTTTGTGTCCCATAATTTCTCCTTTTAATGCATTTGTTACTCTAAAAAGAAAATAGCTTAATTAAAACTAAATACTACTAAAGGTTAGAGTTTAAGATATAGGTCAGAATTAGAAACATAACATTAAAGTTCAGTAAACCAGGAAATCACACTTCAGATGTGAAATCCACAGAAAATCCTTTATAATGCTAATTTAGGCTTGGTTCTTTATCTTTTTCTTTGGAGATTTAAGACAAAAACTTTAATTCTTTTATGTCTTAACATAGTAAGGATTAGAAAAATCCCCAAGAATGTAGGCCAGTGTTTTATAATCAAGGTCTTTCTCACTGTTTTCTGATTATGAATTAATATTATCTGATTGTTCTCCTGTTAAAGTTATGGTATATTATTTCTCATATGCATAGTTCATAATTATTTTTGCCACACTGGAGTTATTTTCTCAATGACAACTAGTCTTTTAAAGAAATCTAAATATCCTGGCCTCTGTTTATAGGCATTTAGAATGTTTACATCTTAAAGAAAATTATGAATGTAATTCAGAACAATAGTTCTGATAATCTAACAACAATCTAAAGAAATAAACAAGGTAAGGCTATCAGAAAGTCCATTTAAGATCACATGGTAGCTCATGCCTGTAATATAAACACTTGGGAAGTTGAGACAAGAGAATTTTGTGAGTTTGAGGCCTTGTGCCTGTTTCTACACAGTAGATTATGGATCAATCTGGACTACAGAATGAGACCCTGTCTCAAAAACAAGAAATAAAAAACAAACATAGAAAAAATGTTGTATATCTATAAAGTCATATTCCTTATGGAGTTTTTAGTATTTTTCAATTTCTGCACCCCACCTCAAATGCTTTTTTAGGTATTTAATTTACCAATATATTAAAAATACAAGTGAGTTTCAATAATAATTTTGTATAACTATTTGTTAAACACCTTTAAATATAAATATCCAGGCAGTGCTGGATAAATTTCAGTATTTGTACTGGATTGGTTCCATAATGTTTTATTGAAAATTTATCTATAATTTTCTCTATCTAGCTAAAATTGCTTATGGGCTTTTTGGCTAAGATCAATTGATTAAAAGACATTACACAGGAATTAAAGATCAATCACATTTTATCTCATGTAACCAACACAAGGACCCAGGTCCTCCTGTTCCTTAGGGAATCTTACAGAAAGCACAAAACATGGTTTGCTGTGAAATTCCACACCTGAAAACACATTTCTGCACCTGGCCAGCTTTTTATCAGCACTCCCCTTCTCTAAATTCCACCCCAGGTCAAATAACTGAGTTAGCTTTTACTTCTACACCTAACTCTCCAAGAACTCTTACCTATGCCAGGAGTTGTATTAAACTCTTTACAGCCCTGTTTGCTTCTGTAATTGTCAACCACCACTCATGAACTGTGAAAAATGGAGCCCTATGCTTTGCAAAGACGTGGTATGTGACTGGGAGTCTCTTTTCCTGTGACTGACAGAGCATCTGTGGGCTGACAGGTTCCTCGGCCTTAGCAAATATTCTACAGCAGGATATTGCATGTAAACTGCTCGTGTTTGCAAAGCGTCCATTTGATCGTTAGAACTGAGGCAAGCAGTGAACAAATTCTGAACCTTACTCTTAGACAGCTGAAGTGGTGTGGGGAAAGAAGAATGGGTTTCAAAAAACCAGTACAAGCAGTAGGAATAAATCCTGATCCCACTACCAGTGGTCCTGCAGTGTGCCCCAGCCATACAACTGTCACCCACATCCCAAGGGCCTAGTTTTGTCCTATGCTGGTTCCTTCCCTGTCCGGCAAGAGATGGTGAGCTCCCATTAGCTCAGGTAGACTGTTTCAGTGGGTGTCCCCATCATGGTCTTAACCTCTTTGCTCATATTCTCACTCCTCCCACTCTTCAACTGGACTTTGAGAGCTCAGTTCTCTAGGCGATTGCCACACCCAGGAACATATACTGAAGAAATGGGGGAGGCCTCAAGACAAAACTACTGAACTCAAGAACATACAGTAAAATAACAGCAGAGCTGGGGCTAGAACTTTGCCCTTCTGATGGTTCATTCATTATTTTTCACGTAGATGCCTACAAATACTTCTTAAATCTATGCCCATTCAGTCCTTGTATCCTACAGCTTTGATGAATTTAACTATTCCAGAAATAGACAACTCAACCTGGAATACGAAATTGCGTTAAAGAAAAAGTATGTGGAGAAGCAAGAACATAATAACCATATCACATCTTAGGCATGAGAGAAAACACTTTCTCTGGAATACTGGGACCTACATCTACAAAAGAAAAAAAGCAAGAATATGAGGCTACCTTAAGTTTCAGTTCCTCTTGTAACAGTACCTGACAAGCAAAGCAGTTTCGCAGTTTCTTTTGTTAGCCTGTGATGACAACGGAAGGGAAATGACTGGTGCATGACCACGAGTTACCAGATATTGCCATTCTGAACTGTAAAGAAACTTGTAGTCACAGTAGAAGTAACATTGACCTCAGCTATTTTTACTACTTTATTTATCTAGTGATGTAATTCACTTGTAACTGGTTATTAGTCAACATCATTCGTGTCTTATTGTATATTACTTTGAATATACACATCAAAATGAATATCAAAATACACTGGGAACATGGTCCTTCTCTGCTATTGGCAAATATTTTCTAAGTTTATGAATTCAAACTCAAATTGGTCAGAAAATTACTCTCCTAGTAAGTTTCTTTTAAGTTTCAGTCCTAAACTTCCCTCTAAAGATCTAGTTTTTCTACCTATTTACTACCCCTGCTTTTCTATATTCTGCCCATGGTTTCATATTGAAAGCTTTCTATTTCCTTTCCTTTTACAGACCTTTAGAGTCTGGCTCTAAATATGCATCCATGCCGTATAGTTCCTGACTATATGTTCATCAATCATAACTGTATAGCAATTCAAGTTTTCAATAGACATAATATCTTTCTCAGGCCCAGTTTCTAGCTATGTGTCTATCAAATATAATAAATAATATAATATTAAACCTCATATAACTAATGCCAGAAAAGTCCACCAAGTTGGGATAATTTCTCAGGAAAGGAAGACGAGCAAAGAAAACAAGATGTGCCTATGTTGGTAAAACTCAATTGAATGTTATCCTACTTGTTGCAATGAAAGAGAGCGTATGCTACTATGCACCTGTATAGACAGGTACTTCAACTAGAGCAGAAAACACCATGGGAAGTTCACAAGGATGGTAATAGTCAAATGTATCTGAAAAATAGGTAGATAATATAAGTTAGGGAAAGACTAATCAGAGGAATAAGCATGTACAGGAGTAGGGAAGAGTCTGGCCCACCTTGAAGCAACTAAAAGTATTTTAATATACATGATCTCAGGCTTCAAAGATAATAAAAACCAGAGATAAATCTGAGGGACTAGTTGGAAAATAAATTATGGAGTATTAGCCATGATCACCAGGGAATTTGATTTCATCCTAGAGGTGATGTTAAGAAAAATTGTGACATGGGAACACTACTAATAATAAAACAGGGTTTCATGATTAACACAGCTAAAATGCTAATGACTATATAAATAATAGCTAGCAGATATTTCAGGTACCACGGTAAGTGCTTGACAGGTGTCATCTCAGCTGGCTCTTATGCAGCTCCACAAGACAGACACTTCAGTGGCCCTACTTTCCAGCATGATGCTAGTAAATACATAATCACAGTCGAGAGCAGATGTAGGGGAAACAAGATTAGAAACGAAAAACAAACCAAAAAAGCCAGTTAACTACATTGTTATATTAATCCTTGCCTAAGAGGACTCTAGCTTAATATGACAATTAAACCAGAAAAGGGAGAAGAAAGGTAGAGAAGGAAGAAACAAGTCAGATAGAAAGAAAAATCTTGTTCAGGGTAGATGCAAACAAAAGAGAAAAGAGAAAATCAATAATACCCCCACTTGCTAATAGCAAGCTGAAAGGAAAAAAGAAGTTGAAAATATGTCAGATCTGCACCAGCCTTGGTGGGTAAAATACAGCTATTTGGTGAACAGATGAGAAGCATTCAAGAGAAGCATGAGAAGTGTGATTGCTCAAATGAGACAGAAGGTGACTCAGATAAAATAACATAAAATATCAACATAGGTATTTCATGTCAGTGACTAAGTCCCATGTTTCTCTAGGATCCTTGTGCAGAAAAAGAGCGGGAATCTAAGGCCAAAATATTCTTCTTTTGTAATTAAAGGTGAACCATGTGCATGGCTTTCTAGTTACACTACAAGCTTCTGGAAGACACCAATGTCCATATCTACTATAGTAGGACCAGGAAATGCATATCCATTGCTTGACATAAACTATGAAATTCTGTTGTAATGGGAAATGGACTAGCTCAATTCCCCATTCTAGGAAAGTCTTTAGAGAGTTTAAAGGCATAGTAGACTGGATCATTTGGTGTGGGGGTTTGAAAGAAAATGGTCCCCAAAGGGAGTGGCATTATTAGGAGATGTGGCCTTGTGGCCTTGTTGGAATAGGTGTGGCCTTGTTGAAGGAAGTATGTCACTGTGGTGGAGGCTTTGAGGTCCCAGTGACACAGTTCACTTCCTATTGCCTGTGGATCAAAATATAGAACTTTCAGCTCCTTCTCCAACACCATGCCTGACTGTATGGTACCATGTTTCCCACCCTAATAAAAATGTATTAAACCACTAAAACTCCAAGCCCCCCAAATTAAATGTTTTCCTTTACAAGAGTTGGTGTGATCATGGTATCTCTGCATAGCAATAGAAACCATAATTAAGACACCTAGGAAGAGGAGACAAGTAAGAGGAAACATACACATACCATCAGTACTTTCCAGGCTACTTAGGCGTCATTAGGGTATGCAACTCATATTACCTTGTCTCTTAATTTTTCTAGCATATTTCTTACCTTACTTTCTGTTACAGGATGGGCCTGCTTGATGGGATTTCTGTCCCAACCCGTACCCCACAGCTGGCAAGCCCCAAAGAAAATCACACAGAGTTCTCCAGAAGATTATAAACTGATTGGCCCATTAGCTCAGGTTAAGTATTAGTTCTTATAAGTTATATTAACCCATTATTCTTCTCTATGTTAGCCACATGGCTCAGTACCTTTTTCAGCGGGGCAGGTCACATACTGCTTCTTCCATGGTCTGGGCAGAAGTGGGAAAGAACTTCCTTCTTCCTAGAATTCTCCTGTTCTCATTGCCTCAACTCTACTTCGTGTCTGGTTTTCTCGCCTATACTTCCTGCCTGGCTAATGGCCAATCAGCTTTTATTTAAATCATGATTGACAGAATACAGACAATTCTCCCACACCACTTCCCCCTCTTTTTTTTTTAAACAAAGGAAAATATCCATGGTACATTTTTGGGAATGTGGGCATAGTATTCCAGGCTACTTCTGGCTGTTTGGGGTGCTGTTAATCTTATCGGAACCTAAAGAAAATTTAGAGTTATGATCAAATCCTGACTGGAGTATCCTGTGAGGCTTGATCATCTCAGGCAGCATCTTGAATCTGTTCTGGAAGTAGAACTCAGACATCTGGGCCATCTGTTCCTACCGGATATTTCTCAGGTGGTCTTCCTTGATCAAACCTGAGTTTTCTTAACTCAGAATGAATCCACAGCCGCTCATTTCCTGTTGAAACAAAAGCAAAATCTCTTCTCCAAAGTAACATACCTTTTGACTTCAATTTTGAAGTCAAGGTATTTTCAAAATACCTATCTTGGATTAATTCAGCAGCATTTATAAGCAAGTATCTTTTAGCAGCTGTTGCTCCTTCGTCAGCATTCAAAAATTCAAAGAGAGCATAATAGCATACAGTATCAAGATTCTCTGTGTATTTTCCATCTTTATGCGGCTTTATTTTAACCTCTATTTCTTTTATTTTTACTTTTAACTTTTAGCTTTTTGAGACAGGTTCTCTGTGTATCCTTGTCCTGGAACTCCCTCTGTAGACCAGGCTATCCTTGAACTCACAGAGATCTGCCTGTCTCTGCCCCCCCCCCAGTGCTAGGATTAAAGGTATATGCTACCACAACTTGAACTCACAGAGATCTGTCTGCCTCTGCCTCCCAAGCTTTGGGATTAAAGGTGTGTGATACCACACCTTGAAGTCACAGAGGTCAATCTACCTCTGCCTCGCAAGTGTTGGGATTAAAGGTGTGTACCACCATACCCACCTACTCTCTTTCTTTCTTTTTTACTTTAAGAACTTTAACCTTTAGCCTGCATATATTTTTAACACACTGTAAACCATTTAGAGGTTTTCTTCATCTTTGAATCTCTCTTTACTGTATATCTCTCTTTTTCTGACTACACGAGTCTTTAATTTACCAAGCAATATGGGTAGGATTAAAGCCATGGCTTTGATGGCTGGATCCAGCCCATTTCTTAGCTTTATGAGATTCCAGCCTCACGGCTGAGGCACCAGCCAGAGCTGTGCTCACTGCCACAACTCTATAGCATTTCAAGGTCTCTGCCAGCAAGCAAACTGCAGTAGTGTGCTCAGAAACCACACTCAAATGCTTCATAGTTAGACCGCCTGCCTGAAAGAGTCAGAGTTTGCCATGGCAGGATAGCCCAGAAATCCGGCATTTTTTCCTGCTATGGCTGAAAACCAAAAACCACGGGTTTAGCTTTTTATCAACACTGTTTAAGTGTTTCGTGACAGGACCTCTTAAAAGAGCTGCAAGGTTTTGCAGTTAAAGCTGAGTCAGGAAGCCTCTCTTAAATGAGAGTGATTGCTTGCCTCTAGCAAGCACAGCAGACCCAAGAAATTGCTGCTACCAAAAAAACATGCTTTACTCTATTCTTTCCCAAGCTTTCTCAGGCTTTCTGTGGATGCAGTTATCCACGTGGGTGCCATTCTGTAACATGAGTGCCTGGTTGTTGGGGTTTCTGTCCTGCCCAGTTCCCACAGCCCTCATACTACAACTTTCATTTTGTTTTTTTCTGGAACTTAATAACTGTTGCTTTGCTATTTTATAAATTAATGTAAGGTGATATGAAGACATTTCTAGCTCAACTATTCTTCTAAGGTTAACACACACACACACACACACACACACACACACACACACACACTCCGACATGCTGTACCTTGAAACTTCTAGATTTTCTGATTTATCTGCTGTGGAAATCATCCCAAGCACAGAAGAGTAATATTCTAAAATGTTCATATAACAATCTTGAGAAAAATAAATATTTAACTAATTTTTGGTCAAAAGAGTTTGAGACTAATAAATGGTAGTCTAATGGTGATGTCATAAATTTTCACAGGCATACAAGCACTAGCATTTTAAAGAATTAAATGCATAAGGAGGTATGCAGAAACCTGTTTCAGCATCAGTAAACAAAAAAGGACTTGATTTTATTTGACTATAGGATCCATATACAGGAATACTCTGATATAGCTGTTAAATCTTAGCTTTATTGCTACATATGCAAAAACTGTTGGTACACAAAGCAGGGCATTCCACTATAATAGGGCTTCATTGCTTCTTTCTCTCTTTTACACAGCACCTAATCAACATTGTCTCATCTATTAAAATAGTTCATGATCCTTTATGATACTTATTTCAAATTAAAAGTAATTTGGTCATGGACCCTCATTGTCAATGGGGAGTTAACTCCTAACTCATTAAAAGTTAACTCCCCATTGACAATGAGGACCCATAACTACTTATCAGCTAGTATACATCCCTAGACAAGAAGGAGAAGTAGCTTGATCGATAGCCTACAAAAGAAGTGAAAAGAGATGGTTGAGACAGTAGACCCATGTGTCCACGACACACACATAACTACTTTCCTCATTCTACAAGTAACACATGATTTCCTCTTCAATTGGGTAGAAAGTAGATGCAAAGGGTGCGTAGGCCATTTCTTTACTCAGTGCAAAGTGAACTCATAAATAACCAGTCTCAAAAAAGATTGCCCCAGTCTCTAATGCATTTCTACCCTAAGTCTGATAATGAATAATTAAGCAGAGCAATGCATCATTCTTTCTTTTGGAATCCCTCCCACACTTTGAATATTTTTGTTTTTCTTATGTTTGCCTTTTTCCCTCCTGTCCTTGTTTCCTTATTCTTCTTGGGTGTGAGATTAAAAAACCCAAAAGCCACTTGCTAAGATGGCTTTGGTGACTGTAAATTGCCAACAAGCTCTCACCAAAGCTGAGACTGGTACTGTTGCACTTAAAGAATTCACATTATATATTATATAATGCACACATTATACAAATAATACATGCATAACCTGACAGAAAGAAAGATATGAAACACAAGCCTGTGTGTTTTGTTTATTTGTTTTGTTTTTTCAAAAACAGAAGACCAATTAGCATACCAAACATGGAGAACTTGGTATCAAAATATTATTTTTCATTCAAAAGAACCATGAATCCTTAAAGAAATGGACAAGTCAAAGACTGGTTCAGAGAATCTATAAGTACAACTAGAGTATTTCACTATGCCAAGAAGTAAGAAAAACCTAAGCTACTAAGAAAAGACAGAAAAACAAATTTCAGTGAATTAACTTAAAAAGAGCCTAAGGCTAGTAGAAATGAAATTATGTTTGATGAGTAAGATGATATTTACAAAGCAGTTTAGAGTAACCACCTACAAAGTACTTAATTGCAAAGGGAAAATAGTAATGTTTTGGTAGACTAACCTAACAGTCACAAATTTAAGCAATGAAAGTTACTATTCCTAATAGCAAAATGAATTGACATTGTGAGTGTGCTGACTAGTTTTATGCCAACTTGACATAGGCTAGTGTCATCTGAAAAATGGTCATTTTCTTAATTAGTGACTGATAAGGCAGGGCCCAGACCATTGTGGATGGTACCATGCCTCCTGAGTCTATAAAAGAATTCTGAGAAAACCAGAAAGCAGCATTCAACCATAAAGTCTTCATCAACTCCTGCCACTAGATTCCTACCCTGACTTTCCTCAAAGGTAGACTACAATATGGAAGTGTAAGCCAAATAAACCCTTACTGGCTTTTAGACACACTGTTTCATCACAGCAATAATAACCCCAAGACAATGAGACTCCCTATAGGATTCTGTAAAGATACAGGATCATTTGAGTAGTAATAAAATATACAAACACGTGAGAAGATATCAAAGAATAGTCTACAAGCTTGTCAATTTTACTCTACCAAAAACATTAAGATCATAAAATAAGGGTGAAGAACTGCTGTGGAACAATGGTCTTATACCCTGTAAAGATTTGTCAGTTGTATTGCTTTAATAAAATGCTGATTGGCCAGCAGCCAGGCAGGAAGTATAGGTAGGGCAACGAGAACAGGAGAATTCTGGGTCAGTCTGTAGTCATCACCCAGACACAGAGGAATCAGGATGAGAATGCTTTTCTGATAAAAGGTACCAAGCTATATAGATGACACAAAATTATGGGTTAATGTAGGATGTAAGAGTCAATAAGAAGTCTGAGCTACTAGGCCAATCAGTTTATAATTAATGTAGATCTCTGTGTGTTTCTTTGGGACTGAATGGCTGTGAGACTGGGTGGGACAGAAACTACTGCCAACAAAGAACTTAGCACATGGAAGAGATAGAGCAGTGAATAAAATCTGAGATTTGTAAACAAAACTTCCTGGAGAGGAGTTGTCTCAGCAAGGACTGATAAGAATGCGAGATTGTTGCTGCACAGGTGGCTCAACAGTTAACAGGACTGTTGCTCTTGCAGGGGACCAGGGTGTGAGTCCCAGCTCCCACATTGGTGGCTCACAACTCCCTGTAATTCCAGGTGATGAGATGCCCTCTTTAACTGCTGCAGGCATCAAGTATGCACATGGTACACATACAGACATGTAGACACAACACTCACACATAAGACGAATAAATCCAAGCAAAGAGAGAAAAAAGTTGCAGTGAAGTAGCATGTCAGAGACCAGTTCTACTTTATCCTGGGCTGATTTTACCCTGAATAGCCATTTCTTGTCAAGCTCTGTGTCAAAAAGAACATTCCACAACCAGTATATTAAAAACCATTGAGAATCTGTTAATTTAGAAGACAATTAGTTTTCACCAATCCAAAGGTAAGAAAGTCATCAGATAGCATCTGAGGCTGATAGGAGAGAGTCACCTATCTTGTTGTATTTTCCACAAGCTCATTTTTCACATGCCTTGCTTGATAGCTCTTAGTTCCATTATTTAAAACTTCCACATGGGAACATGGAACATGGAGTAACCTAACTCTAGAGCAAGCTGTTTCTTATTCCCTTTGGGGTGAGAGCTGTGGTTTTTGTGTGGGTAGATCCTATACTGATTTTATCATGAACCAGAAATTTTTTTTAAAAAAGTAATAGAAAATCAATAGAAGTTCGTGAATTAGATAATGACATTGTATTATGTTGCTGATTATTACAAAAAATTTTTGGTGCTGTAAAAGAATGTCCTTATATTATCCCACATTTCCATTATTTGTAATATATTAGCATAAAAACAAAGGAGAAACAAATGCTAAGGAAATGGAGCAAATGTTAAGAATTCAGCACAATAAAATAATTTTTCCATTTTTTCTGTAAGAAAATGAAAAAGAAAAAGGTTTAAATGTGACTTAAGGAGTTATCAAATTTTGTTTTCTGAATCTGGTAAATAGATCCAGTGGATAATGCATCTTTAATCCAATAATCAAGAAGTTTCCATGAGTGATGTACAAAGGAAACAATAGGAAAGACTGATCTCTTTTCCTTACATCAACCTTGTGCTTTCATTTGATGTAACTTTAATCCATACCGAAAAGAATATATTCTCATTTATAATCACATCGTAGTCAGGTTTGAGTAACATAACTTCAAAATAAGAAAAGGAGTTAGAGCTAAAAGACTATGATTTGAAATATTAAAAAAAAATATGCTACAGGTATGGTATCTCAGGCCCTATCCACACA
This sequence comes from Ondatra zibethicus, assembly GCA_004026605.1. Taxonomy (NCBI): domain Eukaryota; kingdom Metazoa; phylum Chordata; class Mammalia; order Rodentia; family Cricetidae; genus Ondatra; species Ondatra zibethicus. The sequence goes on along the minus strand of PVIU01007963.1, from coordinate 46,745 downwards.
GGTAACACTAGATACTGAAGTGAGCTGTCTCTTGAGGGAACTCGGAGTTTTAGTGAATACTACTCCAGAAGAGCTTTGGGGTTATAATTCAGCTTTACTAGTGAAAATATGGATGCTTAAAGATATCCCATGTATTTAATGTAGCTATACTCCTAAAAGGACCAGTACAAAACTTTCTCATCCAAGTTTCATAAGTTAACAAATAAAGGGATAGAGATAATATTCAGTAACAGAACACTTACCCAGCATGCATGAGGCCCTGAATTAAAATCCAACACTACCAAATGAATTCAAGTGATAAATTAAAATAAAGTTATATTGAAAGGCTTTTCCAAATTCATACAACCTACATAAACTTTGAGCTAGAAATTTACACCTGTAGCACCAGAAAGACAAGGTCAATTCTCCTTTTTTTCCTTCATTCCCCTCTCAGAATAACATGAAGACCAAAAACTGAAAATATTCCAAAAAAGACTACTTGATTGATGCTGGGATGGAATTCCATAACAGAGTCCATGTGCTATCCTCTCACCCAATAGTGCCTTTCTAAACTCTCTCCCTATAAAATAGCCTACACTGCATATGAGAAGTTACACCCTAAACAGCTAACCAGCCTGACAAAATCATCTATAAAACAACTCAAATGTCAAATAATACAATTCATTTAAATATAATACATTTAGTACAATTTGTTGAGAAGTTTAATGATCACAAGAAACTACATACTAGGTGTTTTAGATGCTTTTTAATGTTGGGATAAGCACCTTGGCCGAAAACACTGTGGAGAAGAAAGGGTTTATTTTATCATACAGCTTACAGTCCATCATAAGTGAAAGTTAGAGCAGGAACTAAAGGCAGGAAATGATGCAGAGCCCATGACGGAATGCCACTCACTTGTTTGATCCCCATGACTTGCTTGGCCTTCTTTTCCACATGACTCAGGACTACCTGCCCAGGGGTGGCACGGTCCATGAAAACCTGTGCCCCCCACATCAGCCATTAACCAAGAAAATGCCCACAGATTTGCCTACAGCTCAACCTAATGGAAAAAATTATTCAACTGAAGTTCCCTCCTCCCAGATGACTCAATCTGTGTCAATATGGCAAAAAAAAAAAATAGCTAGCACACCATTTCATTAAAAAAAGAGAGAGAATACAAAATTCTTCAGGAAGTGTGGTTCAAACAGGTATACTTATATAAACATGTGTAATTATGTATTTAATGCTCTTGTGTTTATGTACACACAGACATATAGAGAGAGATAAAAATGTAGACTAGAAATAAAAACAAATGTTAACACACTAATGACTAGCCACCATAGACTGCTTTGATTTATATTTGTGTATGTTGTCTTCATTTCCCAAACTTTCTAATATTAGTCTTGATTAGTTCTGTAATTTTTAAAAATCCTTAACAGTGCTCTAGAAAATAAAGTTAATTTAAGAGCATTTACATCAATGAAAATAAACTTTCTTATAAATTCTAAGACCAAACTAAGAGTATTGGAGCATATCTGTATTCCCAGCCCTTGGAAAGCTGAGTACAGTTTGGGCTACATATAGAGCTGGAGAACAGACTAGGGTATGTATAAGACCCAGTCTCAAATAAAAATGAAAATAAAACCCTGAAATGCAATTATTTTACCACTTCAACAATGTCATGAAATCACTGAAACAGGTTTAATTGGGTTAATTCTATTTGAGTGAGATTTACTCCAACTGAATGGAATTCACATTTGCTTATCTGCCACTATATTTTATGCTTAAATTACCTAAGAAGGGTAATTAATTTTTAGGAGTAATTGTGTTGACAGGCAGGTGAGAGGAGATGGAGGGAAGAAGGGAAGGGAGAGAAGGACAATAGTACTAACTGCTGGAGATTTAAACAAATAAAAACTCTTCTATTCCTTTAAGAGACTGCACTCTAGCAGCAAGGGGTGCACTCAGGACTCTGTTAAATCCAAGGGACCACCCATTCTGTAGACTAGGGAATGATTGGTATAACTCAGAGTTTCTCAGCAGTCACAAAATGTTACAAAACCAAAGAAAGCATAGGCCATGGAGCGCTGGATGACTAAGAACCTAATGTTTTAGAAGAAATGACAGTCTTCATGGATCAGATAGCATAGGGCTTGACACCAGCAGATGAAAGAAGGAAGAACTCTCCCAAGCACAAGGGAAAACAAGACTTGGCGGGGGAAGGCAAGCTCACCATATTTCTGAAATGTGAAGTGCAAGGTGGGTAGTGGCAGGAGACAAACTGGAGGAGCAGGCTGGAAGCAGATGGTGCTGAGAGTAAGATCAGATCCTGGAGACAGGGAATGGAGGGATGTTGATAGGGGGCTTCTGTCCTACCAAGTCCCATAGCCATTTAGTCCCAAATAAACACACAGAGCTCTGTATTAATCATAAACTGATTGCCCTAGTAGCTCAGACTTCTTATCAACTCTTATAACTTATATTAGCCCATAATTCTTATCTGTGTTAGTCATGTGGCATGGTATCCTTTTAGGCGAGGCAGGCACATATTGCTATCTTGCTTCTCTGTGGCTGGGTCACGACTGCAGACTGAAACTTCTCTCTTCTCAGAATTCTCATTGTCCTGCCTCTACTTCCTGTCTGGTTGTCCTGCCCATACTTCCTGCCTGACTACTGGCCAATCAGACTTTATTTAAAATACAAGTGACAGGGTACAGACCATTGTCCCACAGCAGAGAGACATGAAAAACTTTGAATACAGACATTAGTAGATAAATAAAGACAGACATTAGCAGATGATAATTTAGAAAAGAATAATTCTTGGGCACCTGGAGGAGTTTTTATTGGGGACAGGATGAGGCCATGTGTCTAAGTGAAATCATAATGGCCCCAAGGACAGTAAGTGGTACCAGGAAACAGAGTGCTCATGCTGGGTAACATGAGCAGATGCAGAGAGCTGCAACTTGGTGACTGGAAGCAGAGTGCTGAGGCTTTGTGTCTGGATATGGTGGGAGAGTTGAATAGCAATCATCTTCTGTGTGGAGGAGATCACAAAGAGAAGAGATGAGTAGATCATAGTTTGTTGTTCTGAAAGAGGGAAACCTGTCACAGATGACAGCTGTGACGTGGAAAAATAGGTGTCTGGGATATACAGCTTCCCAAGATCTGATAGGTGTATACATAGGATTATATAGACAACCTGCAGAAGTAAGTATGCTTGGCCACCTGGGCTGTTCTTTAAGAGAAGCCTCATGCTGACCCTGAATACTGTGGGCCATCCATTTCTTTTCAGTCAGTACAATTGCATAGAAAATGTGGGATCTGTCTTCTCTATGATCAGGACAGTGTTTAGCTGGTATCTTTGTGGATGCTGTTAAGTTTTCTGGCCAGAGAAACATCTCTACTGATGCAATAATCCAAATCAGACTGAATTAGAAGAAGCCCAGGTTTAATGGATGCCAGCACTCCTGGGAGGCCATCTGGGAAAACACGGAGAGGAGAAAGGAAAACTGGAGAGACCACAGAGAACCAGAAAGATCGTGTGTTCCTTCTCGGGGGGGTCAGTTTAAATAGCCTGTGGAAGTGGTCTTGACCCACCCTGGGGAGGGGATCACCATTTGGTGAGCTTTCTTGTAGGTGGAGTTTGGATTGAGGCAACTCCCAGGGGAGATGGCTTGAAATGGAACTTACACCCAACATTCCAAAATGGATGCCAGGATCTGCTGTAAAGCCTGCAACCAAACATTCCAGACTCTTTGGATAAAGGGGTGCCAGGGAGCTGAGGTGACTCTTCCAACCAAACATTCCAGACTCCATTGATAAAGTGGGCACTGACTCAAGTCTGGCTACTTCCTGCGGGCATGGGCGATGTGGGAGAGGGGAGCATTGGGAGTTGGTGGGCTCACACTCAGCAAGAGGTGTGGTTGGAGCAGCATCCGGTTTACTGTCATCCTGGAGACCTCAGGCAGCTGCTCCTTGAGGGAGATGAGAAGGCAGGTGGCTAGGAGAAAAAAATATATTGTTATTATTGGCCCTATGAATGGGGCTAGCCATGGGAAGGGTCATTAACTGTCATAAAGAATGGGACAGAGAAGTGCCCTGGTTTTACAGGTGAGGCTTGGATGAATAAGTGAGACACGAGAGCAGATATGCCCTTTTAAAACCAGATTTTAGTTGGTTGGTGTCCTTTTGAGCCAGGAGAGTTGGTACCAATGGTGAATTCCCAGGAGCTGGTGGTCTGGAGAGCCCTTTGTAAGTTGGTCTTGGCCAAGTCAGCAGGAGTGACCTGCAGAATATGCTTGAAAATGGGAGTAGTTTTTTCAGGAACCTGCAGGTATCTGTAAGACAACTGGAACAGGAATATTTTAGAACACAATTGGGAATTGGGAACTCTGAATTTTTGAGATACACCTGAAACCTATTAATCCTGGACTATGAAGCCTGTGAAAGAAGCACACTTGTTTGTATTTTAGTAGGAATCTTAACAAATCAAGTAATGAGTTATTAGTACTTTATGGTGTAGGAAGTTCTTCTGTCTATGTGTTGCTTTCATTGGTTGATTAAAGAAACTGCCTTGGTCTTTTGATAGGGCAGCACTTAGGTAGGCAGAGTAGACAGAACTGAATGCTGGGAAGAAGGGCAGAGAGAGAGCCACCATGAAGCTGCCAGGTCAGACATGCTGAATATTTCCTGGTAAGCCACGACCTCATGGTGACATACAGATTATTAGAAATGGGTTGAATCAAGATGTGAGAGTTAGCCAATAAGAGGCTAGAACTAATGGGCCAGGCAGTGTTTAAATGAATACAGTTTCTGTGTGATTATTTCGGGTGTAAGCTAGCCAGGCAGCCGGGACCAAAAGCAGGCTTTCTCTCCTTCAACGACCTTAAGTCATCAAATGCCATTGGACAGATCTTGGAGGGATAAATGATCAGAAGTGAGACAGCTTTTTTTTAAGCTATACAGGCAGTCCCAAGTCTCCCCATAGTCTTTGGAGAACACAGCCTTAGAAGCAGTGCTTGCCATTAGCTGCTGAGTACGAGAGGCCTAACGATTTCCCTGTGGGGGTGAAGATTTAGTCTACCTGTCTTGGCAGGATGAGATGGTCATTCCCTGGTGTAGTGTCCAGGAAGCTGATGAGGTAGAAGGCCGCATTTTGGTGTGTGGGTGGCTTTGTCATATTCAAAGGCAAGCCTCTAGGCAGAAGGTCTTTTGTAACCTTGCATCTTCTTGGAGGAGCTATAGGATGCTGAAGGAGCTGGCATGTCTCTGTGTTAGAAACGCTTTTGTTAAATGCCATACTCTCAGATCTGTAAAGGCACTTGAGAATTGGGTACCATTACCTGTTAGTTATATTTAAATTAGACATATAAGTTAAAGAATACTAGCACACATCGGTACTCTTACCCAAGATGGTGTTGAGGTAAAAATGGAGGTTACCCATGTGTTTGTTGCTGATACAATAATTCAAATCAGACCAAATCAGAAGAAGCCCGGGTTTAATGGATGCCGGCGATCCAGAGAGGCCTTCTGGGAAAACACGGAGGGGGAAAGGAAAACCGGAGAGACCACGAAGAACCAGAAAGACCACATGTTCCTTCTCTGGGGGCAGTTTAAATAGCCTGTGGGAGTGGTCTTGACCCTCCCTAGGAAGGGGTCACCATTTGGCGGGCTTTCTTAGAGGCAGAGTTTGGACTGAGGCAACTCCCAGGGGAGGTGGCTTGGAATGGAGCTGTTCCCCCAACATTCCAAAATGGATGCCAGGAGCTGGGGTGAAGCCTCCAACCAAAGAGATGCAAAAGAGTTGAATAAGTTGGAAATGCCCAAAATGAGCATTCAAAAACATCCAATTAAGGGGAAAACCTACCAATTATTAAGAAAACTACATTTATTAAGAATATGTTCAAGTAGCTGGAGAGAAAGTCCAGTGGTTAAGAGTATGTTTAATGGTATTTTCTTGTAGGCATTTCATAAAATTCACTAAGCTCTATTGTTCAAGGCATTTGGAGACCTGAACTGTATATAAAACATGGCAAACTGACATAAATTAATACCCTAGACCAAAGTTAGTAAACATGACCAAGTGCATATGTATCAAAGTATATAGTCTGAGCAATGGTAAGTTTGGCATGATGTACATGGAGGCAAAATAAAACATGGAGAAATGACGTTGGAATGACTTGAAAGGAGAAGTGAGATAATTCAGTGCAAACCATTTATAGGGAGATAACCTCACAGGTAAAGGATGGAAACACCACAACCAAGAGAGCCTTAGGATAGTACTGCTGACATATCATCTCTGTTCCACACTGAAAACTGTTCTACAAATGGAGTATACAAATGGTGGACGCCTGTAAAACCATCCTGCATGACACCATGTTAAATAGAAGTATTTTTTTAATTATACCACAGTATTTGATTACACATTCTTTGCAGGCTTCATCTAAGTTTGTTATTTCTATTGTTGTTTTAGGTTTTCAGTATAATGACAATGTGTTTCAGCATGCATATTTTAGGAATTAAAATACATTTCTATTTCAGGTCAGGGAACCAAACAGCTTGAGCTGAAGAACCCTTGAATAGCAAGAAAATTATTTTCATTTCTTTTATCCTTAGTGATAAAAAAAAAGACACTGGGCATGGTGGCTCACACTTGTAATTCAAGTTTCAGGAGGCAAATGTAGAATTGCCCAGAGTTCAAGGCCAGCCTGGGTTACATAGAGGCTTTCAGGTGGGCTTGGGCTGTATAGACTGAAGCCTTGTCTCAAAACAAACAACAGCTTATTTTGTTCCACCCTTTATTGCCTTCCAGAAGTTGAGGGTTAAGCCCCTATTGCTGAAGACACCTCTTTTATTTTGTATGTAAAACCTGGAGGGCCCAGGATGGACCTGACACGAAAGCCTCCACCTTGAGGACTACCTTTCATAATACCATTAAGTTCCATGCAAGCTCCCAAAGCAGTCAAGCAAACAGTAATCCAGTTGCAACATCTATGAACCACAACTAGAAAGGCATGAGAACCCCCAGGGTACAATAGTGGCACTTAGATCTTGGAGGTAACCATCAGCCCCCTAATTGGACTTAAAGACCACTCAACAGGAAAGAAACCATGCCTGACACTGGGAAATTGGTCTAGAGGGAAACCTACTACTGCCTTTGTATTAAATCAACATTTCCTAAACCTTATATTTGCAGATAAGTATAGGTCTCATTCCTTATTCTCTTTTCAACAGTTGGAGACTAGCACAGAAAACCACAACTGCTCAAAATGCAGAGAATATGATCATGGGCTGTCCTGCCACAGCAGATGAATCTACAGCACGAGTCTTGCACCTAAGTCTCAGAGAACAGTTCTGAAAAGGAGTTAGAAATATTGTAAGCAACAGACCAAGAAATTTTCTGTAAGAGTGTGTCTCCCAGAAATGACAAAGAAGCTCTACCCATGATATCTCAACAATGTGGCTTCCTAATCAATATCTAAAGAAGTACAACCAGCCAATATTGGAAGCAGCAGTATCACCAGCCCCACTCACAGGCAAAGAGCTAAAGGCAACTAAGGGGTTTTGAGATTGGGAGAAATAGTCTTTCTCAGGGATGAGTCTCCCAGTGGTTATTCAATACTACGTGGTAAGCCCTGAAATTATATACATATAAGTAACACTAAATGGACTGAATGTGTATAAAAGTAACAAAAAAAGTCATGATTTGGGAAGGGAACAAGGAGAGGGTAGTACATGGAAGGGAATGGACAAAGGAAAGCAAAATGATGTGATTATACTTTAATTTAATTCAAAAATTACAAAACAACATCAAAACCACAATTCACAATGATATTAGGTGATATTCATTTGGAATTAAATTTACAGTTTAACATTTGTACTGAGATTTTTTCAAAATAGTCAAAACAGGGGTACCAGAGAGATGGCTCCGTGGAAGAGCACTTGCTGCTTTTTCAGAGAACCCAGGTTCTGTTCCCATATGGTAGCTTATGACTATCTGCGACTCCAGTTTCATGGGATCTGAACCTCTTCTGGCCTCTGCAGAGATCAGAAATGCATGTGGTGCACATACACACAGGCAGGTAGAACACTTGTACACACAAAAATAAATAAAGTTTTTTAAAAAGAAATGGAACCAACCAAACATTCAACAGATGATGAGCAGATCAAAGAAAAATATAGCACCTATAAACAATGGGGTACTCTTCATCCTTAAAAGGATGTAATCCTATCATTTGTGATGACACGCATATGTTAGAGATTGTTATCCTAAAGAAAAACACATACTTTGTCCAAAAGACAAAGGCAGCATGATGTTGCTATATGTCAAGCTCATGTAAGTTGAGAATAGAATAGCAGATACCAGAAAGAGGAGGGAGAAAGAGAGAGAGAAAGGGTGATTGATGGGAAGCTAGTCATGGTTAACCACAAGCAAAAGCACTTATGTGCAACTACACAGTAGGGTGATTATGGGTAAAAACAATGAAGTGTACTACTCAAATCACCAGAAGAACGCGTATTAAAAGTTTTCTCAGTGAGAAAATGATAAATATTTGAGGGTATTGACTTGATTTAAATATTATCTTTTAAAAATCGTCATCATTAGTTATGTGTGTGTATGCAGGTGCATATGCAATATAGAACCCTGTGGGGGTCTGAAGACAACTTTCAGGAGTCCATTCTCTCCTTCCACCATGGGTTTTGAAGATCAAACTTAGATCAGCAGGCTTGCACAGCAAGGGCTTCTGCTAGTGAGTCATTACTCTGGGCCATAAACATTATTTGTGTGTTCCTGGATTAAAGCATCATGTTATCTTATTAGTTTGTACTACTTTAAACTTGCATATACCAGAGAAAAAAATAAACAAGCTAAAAAAACAAAACATATTTTTAAATCTTTCTCAGTGTAATCTAAAAGATGTATTTCTCACACACCATTGCTTATGAAACAGTTATAACAACAGCAATGGTGGAAACAGTAACAAGTTTATGAAGCACTTGATATGAGCAAAGCATTGTTCTAAGTGTTGTTCAATGGTGCAGGAGAATTGTCTGTATTCTGTCAATTATATTTTAAATAAACGCTGATTGGCTGATAGCCAAGCAGGAAGTATAGGCGGGAAAACCAGACAGGAACTAGAGGTGGGGCAAGAAGAACAGGAGAATTCTGGTAAGAAGGAAGTCCATTCTTTCCACAGTCCTGCCCAGACCATGGAAGAAGCAGGATGTAACCTGCCGCGCTGAAAAACGTACAGAGCCATGTGACTAACATAGATAAGGATAATCAGTTAATATACATTATAAGAGCTAATACGAAGCCTGAGCTAATGGGCCAATCAGTTTATAATTAATGCAGACTCTCTGTGTGACTTCTTTGGGGCTTCCCAGCTGTGGGAACAGGGCAAGACAGAAATCCCAAAAAGCAGGCCCTCATGTTACAGAATGGCACCCACATGGACAACTGCACCCACATAAAACCTGAGAGAGCTTGGGAAGTAATTCTAGACAGAATAGAGTTAAGCATGGTTTCTTGGTAGCAGCAATTTCTCGGATCTGCTTTGCTTGCTAGAGGCAAGCACTCTCATTTAAGGAGAGGCTTCCTGGCTCAGCTTTAGCTGCAAAACCTTGCAACTCTTTAAAGAGGTCCTGCCATGAAACACTTAAATGGTGTTGACAAAAAGCTGACTACATGCTTTTTGGTTGTCAGCAATAGCAGGAAAAAAGCTGCGCCTTTTTAAAATGCCAGCGTTCTGGGCTGTCGTGCCAGGGCAAACTCTGAATCTTTCAGGCAGGTGGTCCAACTATGAAGCATTTGAGTGTGGTTTATGAGCACACTACTGCAGCTTGCTTGCTGGCAGGGACCTTGAACCACCACAGAGTTGTGGCAATAAAAATGGCTCCAGTGGTACCTCTTCCATGAGGCTGGAAAACTAAGGAATGGACTGGATCCAGCCATCAAAGCCACGGCTCAAATCCTCTCCATAAAGACTCATGTGGTCAGAAAAAGAGAGATATACATTAATGAGAAATTCGAAGATGAAGAAAACATCTAAATGGTTTACAGTGTGTTAAAAATATATACAGGCTTGAAAAAAAGGTTAAAGTCCTTAAAATAAAAAAAGACAGAAATAGAGGTGTTGGGTGTGGTGGCACACACCTTTAATCCCAATGCCTGGGAGACAGAGACAGACAGATCTCTGTGAGTTCAAGGTGTGGTAGCACAAACCTTTAATCCCAGCACTGGGGAGACAGAGACAGGCAGATCTCTGTGAGTTCAAGGAAAGTCTGGTTTACAGAGGGAGTTCCAGGACAAAGATAGACAGAGAACCTGTCTCAAAAAGCCAAAAGTTAAAAGTAAAAATAAAAGAAATAAAGGTTAAAATAAAGCCATGTAAAGATGAAAAATATACAGAGACTCTTGATACTGTATGTTATTGTGCTCTCTTTGACTTGTTTGAATGCTGACGAAGGAGCAACAGCTGCTAAAAGATATTTGTTTATAAATGCTGTTGAATTAATCCAAGATAGGTATTTTGAAAATACCTTGACTTCAAAATTGAAGTCAAAAGGCATGTTACTTTGGAGAAGAGATTTTGCTTTTGTTTCAACAGGAAATGAGCGGCTGTGGATTCATTCTGAGTTAAGAAAACTCAGGTTTGATCAAGGAAGACCACCTGAGAAATCTCCGGTAGGAACAGATGGCCCAGATGTCTGAGTTCTACTTCCAGAACAGATTCAAGATGCTGCCTGAGATGATCAAGCCTCACAGGATACTCCAGTCAGGATTTGATCATAACTCTAAATTTTCTTTAGGCCCCATAAGATTATTAGCACCCCCAACCAGCCAGAAGTAGCCTGGAATACTATGCCCACATTCCCCAAAAAAAAAATGGACTATGGATATTTTCCTTTGTTTAAAGAAAAAAAAAGAGGGGGAAGTGATGTGGGAGAATTGTCTGTATTCTGTCAATTATATTTTAAATAAACACTGATTGGCTGATAGCCAGGCAGGAAGTATAGGAGGGAAAAACCAGACAGGAACTAGAGGTGGGGCAAGGAGAACAGAATTCTGGTAAGAAGGAAGCCCATTCCTCCCAGTCCTGCCCAGACCATGGAAGAAGCAGGATGTGACCTGCCCTGCCAAAAAAGGTACTGAGCCATGTGGCTAACTTAGATAAGAATAATGGGTTAATATAAGCTACAAGAGTTAATAAGTCTGAGCTAATGGGCCAATCAGTTTATAAGTTATGGAGACCTCTGTGTGATTTTCTTTGTGACTTGCCAGCTGTGGGAACTGGGCAGGACAGAAACCCCAACAAGTAAGCCCCTCATGTTACAGTTCAGGTCCTATTTTAAGCCTCCTAAATCCCCTGTAAAAGAATCATTTTGGAAGACAGGAAAGGATTGCAAGAGGCAGAGTTGGTGGCTGACTACAGCAAGAGTATTTTTAGGACACAACAGGGCAGGTGAACATTTGAATTCATGAAAGCAGTGACTGCAAACACAAGACCTGCACATGCTTAAGCTAAACAAAAATCACAGCATGGATAGGACAGGAGTAGTCACACCATCTCACCCCTACTGGAGGAGATATTGACAACTCATGGCTGTTTTCTTCAGGGATGCTGATTTCTTCATGGGAGCTACACACACTCCAGTGGATAGTCCCACAACCAGCAGCACTAAGTGGATCCAATAGGTTTATTTTAAAAGAGCATATGAAATTCAGAAGAAATAGTGGTTGGGGGGAATAGTGGAGGAATTCAAGGAGAGAGCATGGGGTAGACTTGTTTAATGTGTGTCTTAATTAGGGATTTCAATTGCTGTGAAGAGACACTATGATGCCAGCAACTTCTATAAAGGAAAGTATTTAATTGGGACTGGTTTATAGTTCCAAGGTTTAGTCCATTATCATCATGGCAGGGAGCACGGTAGCATGCAGGCAGACATGCTTCTGGACAGGAGCTTAGAATTCTATATATGAAACCAAAGGCAGCAGTAAGGGAGAGGCACTGGGCCTGGCTTGAGCATCTGAAACCTCAAAGCCAACCCCCAGTAACATTTCCTCCAACAAAGCCACACCTACTCTAACAAGGCCACAACTTCTAATAGTGCCACTCCCTGGTAATCAAGCATTCAATTTTATGAGTCTATGGGGGTCATTTCTATCCAAACCCACTACAATGAGTTTACATTATATGCATATATAAAACTTTCAAACAATAAAACATAAAAATATAAATCCCCTGTGATGATTTTACTTTGTGGAATGGGGATCTTGATAGATGATAGCACTATCTTCCATTTTAGAGCCTGGAGATTACAACCACCTGTTATATATTTCATGAAGGACTAGAAGGGTTCAAAGACTCCAAATACAAGGAAATGATAGCAGGAGGAAATATTAATTACTCTGATATAGCCACTGTATATATGTATTGATTTATCATGCTGTGATTCACACAAATACACAACTACTACATGTTAATAAAAATTTTCAAACGTCTTTAATGTTTTTGAAATAGACATCAAGACATAATTAGTATGTAATATTTAATTCCTAAATCTATTTACTCTAGTGAAGTTTAAGAATATACTCTAGGGCAGTCTTAACAATTAGGTCTAATCAAAGACATTCAGTGAGGGAAAAATAGCCCAGCAGTGGGAAAGAAAAGCACTTTTAGATCCAGATCAGATTTTAGATGGATAATGAAGGATATACAGGGGAAAGGTTTATGAAGGGAATGAGGACAATCTGGTGGCCAGCAGGAACTGTGAATTAAAACCAGAGTGAAACACACAGCTCTGGGTTCTGTTTGCTTGTAATCCTATAGCCTGAACTACTCACAGGCACTCTGGTAAACAATAATGAATTCTCTACCACAGCTGTTCAAGGAGCTTAGTTCTTGCCTTTGCCCTAACATTTACTGTCTATGTGGCTAACAAATCTCTCTTTTCTGAGCTTTATTTTCTCAATCCTAAAACAGGGTCAATGATATGTAGGTATTGATATGAATAGTAACCAGACAATAAAATAAACTTTTAAATATAAATATCATTTTATTATAATGAACACAAAAAAATCACATGGCTAGATTAAGGTAGCCAAATAACCACATGACCAGTTCCAAACGCTATACATTTCAGTGGTCTTCCATACAGACAGAATGAAAGCAATATAGTACCTTTCAGCTTATTACTGAATATTTTTCTTTCTTTTGTTGCTTCTGATTTTGGTATCAGATTAATGTTGTCTTGTGAAGCTTCTGAAATTCTTAAGTGGATAGGCAATTGATGACAGAGAGATAAAGTATGACTGGAGTAGAAGGCTGCTTGTTTGTGCCCGACTGCCCAGACTTGAAATAACCACACAGAAACTGTATTAATTAAATCACTGTTTGGCCTATTTTTATTGGTTATCTCTTACATCTTAATTTAACCCATTTCTAATATTCTGTGCTGTGGCTTACCAGCAAGGTTCTGGCTCGTCTGTTCCTGATGGTGACTACATGGCTTCTCCTGACTCTACCTTCTTTCTCCCAGCATTCAGTTTAGTTTTCCCCACCTAGCTCTGTTCTGCCCTGCTATAAGCCCAAAGCAGTTGTCTTTATTAATCAATGGTAATCACAGCATACAGAGGGGAATCCCACAACACTCGACTAAGATGGACCTGAGGCAAAATTAAAATTTGAGCCCACAGCTAGACACAAGTTCTATGTCATATAAACTCCTGCCAACTCAGACCAGGAAGGATAGATACCTTGTTTTGGAATCAGAAAGGACCCCAAACAGATTCTAAACAACTAGTTTAATTTATACTGCATATGAGATATTGTATTGTCTCATCTCAGCCTGTAAATCTTTACACACTTATACTAACATATACTGGTTAGCCAAAGGTTAATCTAGATATATCAAGGACTCATTCCTCTCCATATCACCACGTTCCAGTATATTCAGCTATAACTTTGTCCCAAAGGACATGACACAGAAGCAAGTAGGAAAAACACAGATGCCCTGCCTTTGTCTCTTAGTTACCGTGGTAATGGGTGAAACTAGGAAAATAATAAGACCAGAAATTTTGCACAATGGAAATCAGTCTCAGCTCTCAGCCTTAAGATTTCAGCCGTAGAGAATCCAATGGTCATGTGGACTAATGGGGTCTGAAACAACGTGGGGATTAAGGTTTGTTTTATAATTCATCTGGAGACAACCTGTGTTACCTGTCCTGGTGAGGTCCAGGAACATTTCAGCTTCCCGGAGAAGTCAATTCCCTCAGTGATCTGTTGTCGACAATGAAATCAAAACAGAGCGTACAGTAGACAAGAGGGAGAAAGACTCCCCACACCCAGTTCTGTCTTGCTATACAAAGGCATGACGTTTGAGGTCCTGTGACAAGGCTTTCCTCACGGAAGTCTCTTGTGTCCCTCACTATCATTAGTTGACAACTTTGTCGGCTACATGGAATTGGATCAGCTTCCCACCACTGTCATCTTTTCCTTTTGAGGACTGAATTAAAGGCCTGGAAGGGGCATCCAATGTGAGTATGATGGTTTATGTTGATTGTCGATTAGGTAAGATTTAGAATTGCCTTACAGAGGAGCATTTGGGCATACCTACGAGGGATTATCTAGGTTAGGTTCAACTCTGACCTGTCAGGTACGTTCTTGACTAAATTAATTCAAGTAGGAAGGTTTATCCCAAGTGGACACAAGAGCATTTCATGAGCTGTGTCCAGAACAGTGAGCTCCACAGTAGGATTCATCCATCTCTGCTTGCTGACTATGGGTGCGATGTGACCAGCTCCTTGAAGTTTCTGTGGCCATGAGGGACTGTGCCTTAGAACTGTGCACCATAGTAAACCTTCCCTTCCTTAGTTGCCTTTTTTTTTTGCCTCAGCAGTAATGAAAGTTAATACAGCAGGAAAAGCCGTGTTGCTGTCTCTCCCCACCATGGCATCATTGCAATGTGCACAAACATCTTGAAAAGGCTGATTTTTAAACTTCAAATGGCCTCCCTTAAGTTTATCTGATATAACAAGATTAATTTTCCATATCAAAGAAAAATGAAAGAGGCTGGTCTACACACCAGAAATTAATTTTATCATTTGAAAATGCAGAGCTTCTCCTGTACACTGGGACCCCTGTGTTTGCCACTGTAATAATAAAGCCTCAGATGGGCTCTTCTGGGGATTTCTGTACCTGTCCCTGGTGTGTTCCTGGATAATCACTTGGCTGCTCCTAAAGCAATAATCTGGGTTGTACAGAAGCCAAGAAAATCTCAGGTCCCATGTTTGCTAATTGGACATAACAATCTGTGCTCAAGGACAACAGGCAAAAGGGTTTTATTCTGTCAGACTTACTTTTCTATTTGTTTGCTTCTCTGTTCATTGGTTAGCCCCACCCACTGTCTTTTCCCCAAGTTCTCTGAACCTTAATATGCACTTCTCTGGCCAATAGCATCCCAGTTCTTTAAAGGCATAGAACTCACTCACTCTAATTTATCTGAATGAGCCAAGACTTTTTCTGGGAGATGAGGGTTTGATACTAGACATAGCTTTATGTATCTTGGAAGCTTAATCACTTTAGAATTAATAAAAGCTAATATTAGAATTAGTGCATAAGGAAGTGCAAGTCAGAGACAATTCATGACATATGATCATTCCACTTAAAATACAATTGATAGCTTTCAAGTTGAATTACTGAGAGAAACAGGTGGGTCAGTGATACTACAGTAGGATCAGCTCATTAAAATATAATAACCTTATTTCCTAAATAACAACATGGGAACTTAAATGGTTGCTGTGTTTGGTCTTTGTCGTGGATAGTTGGACTATTCGGTAATGGTTTGGGAAAGGGAAAAGAGATTACATTGAATATACAAATAATTTCTGAAGACATAAAATTTCTTCAAGATAGAAATGATGATCAGAAAAACTGAGCATAGAACAGCAACTACCTGGATTCCTTAGAAGCTGGTACTAAGTCAGAGGGTTTTGATGTGAAAAGTATTTACATTTTTCCTGTGAGAGACCAGGGATGGCAACAAGTAGGGGTGACTTTTCTGTAGCTTGCAACAATCTTTTATTTTTAGTACTCGCTGCTAGACTTGATCTCTACAGCAGATCTTATTTTCTTCCCGTTTCAGAGAAATGTTTGTCAGCTGAGTGGTGGGTTATGATGGGTTAGACTGGAGGCTTTAAAAAGCTCTGTATTTTAGCCCAGAGTCTATTGATTCATTCTATTCCAATTAACTGTCCCTGGGCTTCAATAAAAAAGAAACAAAGTCTCTTACACATCAATGCACAGTGCTTCAGAGAATAGTGCTAAGGAGGAAAATAAAACGGGGTAGAGGTACTGGATGGAAATGGGAAGAGCCTATGTGTCTGTGTGGCAGGGGGATTATTTCTGTTTTATGAGAAAGAACATCTAGGAGTGCTGTGGAGTGCCCTCTGAATGCTGTGAATATCACTGGTTAATAAGGGAACTACTTTGGGCCTATAGCAGAGCTATAGGGGAACAGAGCTAGGAGGGGAAAACTTAACTGAATGCTGGGAGTAAGGAGGCAGAGACAGAGAGAAGCCATGTAGCCCTGCCAGAAACAGGCACCAGAATGTTAGCTGGTAAGCCCCAGCCATGTGGCGATACACAGATTAATAGAAATAGGATAAATTAATTTGTAAGACTTAAAGAAGCTTGAGCTAATGGGCCAAGCAGTGATTTAAATAATACAGTTTCTGTGTGATTATTTCAGGGCTAAGTGACCTTCATACTACATAGGAGAGCTAATTAACGAGGTGATATTACTATGAACTTGTAATATTTTAAGCTTGTATCAACCAGGCAAGCACATGAAGGAATTATTGGAATGTGTCATGAAAATAGCTGATGGAAGAGGAGGGTGGGCCAAGTCTAACCCAGCCACCTGTCCTTATAAAGTTTTACTAGAAGTCACCCATCCTCAATCATGTATGTACTCATTATCTCTGGCCACTTTGGCAGCCTTGAGCGGTTGTCATTCAGGAAATACATGCTTGACAACATTGAAAATAGTTAGTACCTGACTAACTGGTAAAACTGACCCATGGTTTATTTAGAGGGAGAAACAAAATTGCAAACCTTTAAATTGCACATACACTGGTCTTTGGAGAGCAGCAAGACAGCAAGAGTCTCCGTGTGAATAGAGGGGACTACAGTGAGAGGAGATAAGGGCAGGAGAGGGGACAGAACCTGCCTGACCTCTCCAGGTCACTCTGAAGAACGTCGACCTTTACTTACAGGGAGCTGGGAAAGCCCTAGGGTTGTTTAAAACAGGTGTAGTGAGACCTGCCTCACATTTTATACTGATCTCTCTTTTCAGAAGAGATGACAGGGGTTAGTTTGATGCAAGCTACAAGAGTGCGGATGAAAAATGATTTGACTTAGACCAAGCAATAGAAGGGGACGGTGGTAAGAACTTGTTCAGTTCTGGATACGGAGTAAAAGGAGAGTGGGTCACACTTGCCCGTGGACTTTGTAGAGGGTTTCGTGCATATGCATGCTGTGATGGGGAGTAGGGGAGCGGGTCCTCAACACTGATTGGTGTGAGTCTAAATACCCGAAAGGGAACAGACACAGAGAAGGATTGTGGGAGGCCTAAAATACTGCTTGCAGTTGGAAAAGCTGGGTTTAGTTGGAACATTGAAGTTGAGACGTCTTCTGAAGTCCAAGTGGAGATGTGAAAGAGGCTTCAAAGAGCAACCCTGAAACCCAGGGAAGAGGTTCAAGCAGGCATGCAAATGTGGGAGCCGTTCACATTTAGGCAACTTGTAAGTCACAAGAACAGAATAAAATCACCCACAGCCTGGCTATAGGCATCAGAAAATGATGTCAATACTCACCACTTAATCTTAGTACAAACTACTGGTTTTTGAGTGGGGAACCTTCTACCCTGACTCCATCGGTAAATATTTGTGCCTTCAATTTTTCACACAAAGAAACAGAAATTTAACTGTCACATGAGTGTCTGACTCTATTTAACCAGAGTTCAAGGATCTTCACTTCAATGGCCTCAGCCCTCTCCATCGTTACATGACTTTAGAAATATAAGCACAAACACATGGACTTTAGTGAGGCGAATCTCAGCTGGAGATCTAATAGGTACACATTGACACTCATATTGGCACAGGTAGGTACCTCTCTCTTTCTTTCAGTTCCAATGAGAAGTCCTTTCTCAGGAAACCAACTGGACTTATGAATTACGATAAGGTTCTCACAAGCTTCCTCCTCGGTTTCCTGAAGTTAACAAGTGTTCTCAGCATGAACAAGCGGAACAGTGCTAGCTGGAGAGCAGAAAAAGCAGTTCAAGGAGCCATGCAGCAACAGCATGTGCTGCATTTTAGCCGAACTACACATTCCTTCCAATGTAACGCTGTCCCAGGACCCTGGAAAAATACCACTTTAAATTGGAGGAAGCAAACGTCATGACTTAGAACTAAATGTGAATCGTTAGAAACCATAGGAGGTCAGAGGCTATTACACATCAATAGATATGACCCGCAGTGGCACTAAATACTTCACAATGTTCTATTTACCTTCACAAATACATTGGCCCTGAGCAAAAGCTTTTGGCTTGACATCCAGTCTCAAATTACTGTTTTCTTCATGGACTTGTTAAAAGTGTAGCTGTGCTTAACCACTGCAACAATAATGTGGAATAAGGAAAAGTCAGGAATCCCTCTTCCTTCCCCCCCACCCCCTTTTTATACCTCCTACAGGCTGGAGCTAAATGGATCCTGGTAGCTCAATAGAGGCTCAGTACCCATGCTGAATGCTAAATAGCCACTATCCCATCTGAGAGTTTGGACACTTTCCCGTACTGCAATAAGAAAGCCACATTGTGAGGCTAAAACCCTCATCGCAGTTACGAGAAAACCAAACAAAACCATGCTTGCGGCTTGTTAAAAAAAATATCAAGTATGAACTATGCTGTACGTATGCATGGACTATGCTGGGTTGAACAAAAGGGAGATTACCTGATTTGGGATGAATAATCGGGAATTGAGTGATTCTAGTATCCTCTTCCAACCTACCTGTTACCTATCTTAAAGTGTTATTCTTAAGGAAACTCACTCTATGGTGGAAAAAAATCTCATTAAGATGTATACATAGATAATGTGTGTGTGTTGCCATGGCAACTGTTAAATAATAAACAATAATCCTAAAAAAATAAAAATGGTTTGTGTTGGGTTTTGCTGTCTCCTTTAAGGATTTGCCTCCTTGTCAACTTAGTGCTATCTTGTAGGATGTTCAAAGCAAATTTTATCATGTTATCATGACTTTAAAACTCACAATACTCAGTAAAGCGCCTGCCATGTGGTCTTCACCCAGCAGCTGTGTGTGGAGTAAAGCACAGAGCATCAGCCTGTTGCCTATAAGCATAAGCAGAAAGACTGAGATCCCAGGTTCTCTTTGGAAGTTTTATGGGTATTTGGCTATCTGAACGCCCTTGGCTTTGGGAACTTTAATATTTATGTCCTTAAAGTCATAATTCTTTTCTTTCTGGATTATTTATGGAGAAAGAACAAATTGGAACTAAACTACTAACATATAAACAATCAAGTTCCTTGTCCCTCTTTTGTAAAGACTAATCCTTTCTTTGGGTTTCCAGGCTACTCCTCCTTTAGTGCCTTCATTACCTAAGGATATTAGATAATGGAGTAAATGATACCATAGCAGACAGGACCTAGAGCAGAATGCCATGACCAAGAAGATGGCCCAACAAATTAAAGCCTTGGTTGACAAGCCTGACCACCTGACTCTGAAGCCCAGGACTACTGGTTGTCCTCTGACCTCCAAACACTAGACATGGAAAGTGTTCCCTGTGTTCCTCTACTCCCAAACACACACAGTAAATACTATATTATGTAGATGGATTTTCTCTTCTGCCAACAGCCCCAAATAACAACACAGAGACTTGTTACTAATTATGAAAGTTCGGTCTATAGCTTAGGCTTATCTCACTAGCTGTTACAACTTAACTCATTATTAATCTACATATTACTACATATAGCTCATATTAATCTACAGTTTGACTCATGGCTTTTTACCTCTCATCTTGCACCTCCTGTTTCCTCTCAGCTTCCTTCGGTGTTTCTTCCATACCGCATTCATCTCCTCTTCAGCTATCTATCTATCTATCTATCTATCTATCTATCTATCTATCTATCTATCTATCTATATCTCTCTGCCTAGAAATCCCACCTAACCTCTTCCTGTCCATCTATTGGCCATTCAGCTCTTTATTAAACCAATCAGAAGGTGCCTTGGCAAAGACACATCTTCACAGTGTACAAGAAGATTATTCTACAACAGTATTTAAAATTTCAAAGAACAGAGAAGTCTAGGGGCTGGAATGAGAGGAAATTCATAAGCAGCGAGGAAATTATTCAACAAAAGCTTAGCTTCCTAACAAAGGGTATTTGAAAAACTACCATGAATGCAATTGGGAGATTAGTGAACATACAGTGTAAAGAGAATCCCTGGGATTGCCCCCTATGGCAAGTGTTTAATCTTACTTCAAGGTAACTTTAAATTTACAGACAAATATCTAAACTGTTCTCCAAGACATTGAGAAATAGGTTAGGGGTGTGTGTGTGTGTGTGTGTGTGTGTGTGTGTATGTGTGTGTGTGTGTGTGTGTGTGTGTGTGTGTGTGTGTGTGCGCACATGCGCATGTACCAGTGTTATAGTGCTAGGAATAAAAAGGTCCAGTTTTGTCAGGGATATATTCAGTATCTTTGGCTGACTGTAAACATGCCTGGTTTTAACAGGAGTACAATTAATATTCATTTCAATAATGTTTGGTTCTACTGACATGCTAACAGGTTTTTAAGATTTTGCACTAAAACTTGCATGCCCCAAACAAAACTTACTTTGTGTCATTTGTCACAGAACCAAGAACAGTGTGGTAGCCACTGTCACTGAAGGTAGAGCTGAAAGTAACAAAATTTGAAAATATAACATAGTGTAATTAACATGAACATTAGACCAGAAATTTACTCAATAGTGGGCGATGATGAAGTTGGAGGTAGATAAATATTCAAATTGCAAGCCTGTAGGTCCACTGTTGTTGGGCAAAGCGGAGTGTTTACCAAAAACACATCCAGGAATCCATTCTGAAATTACAGCTAGATGCTAGATCCTCTGCTGTGGAACTCCAGCCAATAGACAGGAGTGAAGAAACTTTCCCATCCTTTATATTAAGCCTCTGAGAGGCTCCTAGACACTATACATGTATTCATTCTTAATACTATTCTCTCCCTCTTCGCTCTGATAGGTTCTAGGAGAGAGGAGTGTTCATATTCTCCATGGATTAAGGTTTGTGTTTGCTTTTTTTGTTTGCTTGTTTTTATTTCTTCAAGTTATCTTAAGAGTTGACCAGAAAGAAATGTGACTGGGTACCTAAAAGTTGACAGTCAGGTGACTAAGAGTTGTGATACTAGCCTGCATGAGTCCCAGAGCCTACGTAGGAGCAGGTCATGTCAATTTCAGTAGATGCTACCTGCTCGAGGGCACTCTCAACAACTACCAAGGTGAAAAGTGGGCAGCTTTCTGTTAGTGAGCTGGTACTGAGTGCCCTGTTTCCTAGATAAAGGACATATTTTGTGTGGTAATTAAATTGGGGAGGACTGGGAAGGAGATGGAGATCTTGGTAATTACCTCATATTCACATTTAAAATACTTGATTGAGCCTAAGGGATTTTTTTTAAAGTACCCAAGTTGGGGTGCAGTTAGTAATAGCTTTTGTTTGCACTTACATACGATTTTTCAGGATGGTATGAAAGTGTCAGGTATGCAGTACAACAGCAGATGCACTTTGGGTCCTTCCTGGACAGATCAAAGCCATCACAGCCTCTCATCCGTCCTCGCTCAAGGCTGAGCAGCTGAGGCACGTGTGAGGTGTTTGAGGCATGTGAGTGATTCTGAGAGGCAGGGTAGAGGTCAGTGAGAGTCACCTGCCCAGCATGTGAGTACTGCAAGAGGCACATGAGAGCTGCATGAGCAGCCATGTGAGCCGAGGCATGTAAGGCTGCATGTGACACGCAATAATCAGGTTAGAGGTATGTGAGAGACATGCCAAGCACATGGGAGGGACACAAGAGGTTATGAGAAACCCCTGACAGGTGGGTGCTTGAGTGATACATGTGAGAGTCAGGTTGGAGGCCTGTGAGCAAGGGAGGGGGTGGCATGTGAGGGACACATAAGAAGCATGCAGCATGAGCAGCACAGGAGAAGACTCCTAAGGGACTAAGCAAGGCCACGAAAGGATGGAGGCAGAGCCCACCTGAGGGCACAGGGCTCCAAGACTCCCAACAGCATCAGGAGAGGCCACAGTGCCTGGAGGGGACATGCTGTCTAAACGGGATATTTTCCTTTGACTGTGTGTTTGTTCCAGGCAACAGCATTATTGTCAAGCAGCATCTCTTTGTTTTGGACACATAAGGTAAGAGTTTCAGTGTAGGATAAACTTTAAGAGGATAAAAAGGGTGAGGCCATGGAAAAAATTATAATCAGAGACTGCTCGTTCGTTCCCAGCTGCCCAGACCCAAATAATCACACAGAAACTATACTAATTACAACACTGCTTGGACTATTAGCTCAGGCTTTTTACTAACTAACTCTTATATCTTAAATTAACTCATTTCTATTAATCTATGTATCACCACGAGGTTGTGTCCTACCAGTAAGGTTCCAGCTTCTGTCTCCTTCAGGAGTTACATAGGGTTTCCCTGACTCCATCTACTCTATACATACATGTCTTCCAACCTGGCTATATTCTTCCCTGCCATAGGTCAAAGCAGCGTTATTCACTATCCAATTAAAGCAACACATATACAGAAGGAATCCCACATCACCTCCCCTTTTCTTTCTAAATAAAAATGAAGGTTTTAACTTTGACATAGTAAAATTACATACACAAAACAGTTATCAAGCAAGAAGCAGACATGTCTCATTGTTGAGAAAAGTCTAAGTTCTTAAAATCTTTTAAATGCCATATTCTGTAGGTAGGTCTTTGAAGTATTAAAAATTATACATTTAACTGAAATATATCTCTCTATATCTAGAAAACCTAACTAACATGACTACAAGTTTGACTATTATAAGTGACTATCTATTAATCTGTAGTTTTTAATTATACATACATTTTAAAATAAGCTGCACAAACACAATACCTTAAACAAGAGCAAAACCACCTATACACAGTATGATATAATTGACCTTAAATTTGTATCAAGAGACCAAGATCCATACCAATGCAAATTATTTATCTCTATATCATATCCCACTTTAAATGAAAACAAACATTTATAAACAACCATTTTGGGAATTTGGACATTATTTTCTCCAAACTGCTTCCTGCTGTTTGTTGAGTGAATTAATGTTAGGGTTCCCAGAGACCTTTCGGGGGTTCTTATTCCATCAAACCACATTAACCTGTAAGGAATCCACAGGTTCTCATCTTCTGTGGAAACAAAAGCAGAACCTCTTTTCCAAAGTAACATATCCTTGGACTCAAATTTTGAAGTCAAGATGCCTTTAAAATATATATGTTGGTTTAGCTTAGCAGCCCACACAATAAAATGTCTTTCTGTAGTTAGCTTATTCACAGTCAAAAAATTAAAAAAACCAATAACATATATAATCCAAACTCTCTATGTATATTCCATCTTTACATGGCTTATTTTTTTACTCTATTACCTTTTAATATTTGTTTTATTATCTTTACTCCTTTAATTTATGACTCTTGTCTAAACTCTTAAGCCCATGTACATTTATCCAGCATTGTGATCCATTGAGAGGTCTTTTGTTTGTTTGTTTTGTCTGAATCTGTCTTTATTGTGTATCTGTAATCATTTTCTGACCAGGAGAGCTGTTTTTGTTTTATTTTGTTTTGGTTTTTTAAATGATAAGTGGGCATGACTACGACCAACTCCATAGTCCTGCCTTTTGGCTCTGTCCCATTCAGTATGGTGGAGGTATATTCACCACCTCTGTGAGCAATGCTCATTGCCCCAGCTCAAGGGACGCAGTGGGTCTATGTTGCCATTAAGCAATTTATAACACTCTGCTCACAAACTGCATTTAAATGCTCTATAACAGGACCTCAAAAAAAAAAAGCCAGACCCATTTGTGCTGCCAGCATGAACTAGAAAGCTGGCTATTAAAGGAGTTGCACAGTTTTTGCTGCTAATGCTGAATCAGGAAGCCTTCTCTTAAAGCCTCAAACAAACTGATCCTATCTAAAAAAAATGCGCCCCCCCCCAAGAAATTGTGATCGGCTCCCATTTTTGTGTGTCTAGAAGCTCCCTCTTTTTAAATCTTTTCTGAGGTCTTCTGAGGATCCATGCCCCAGATGGTGGGTGCCATTTTGTAAACAGAGACTGCTTGTTCATTACTGGCTGCCCAGACCCAAATAAAAACACAGAAACTATATGAATTACAATAATGCTTGGCCTATTAGCTGAGGATTCTTATTAACTAACTCTTACATCTTAGATTAACATATTTCTATTAATCTATGCATCACCACGAGGTTGTGGCTTTCCAGTAAGGCTCCTGCATCTATCACCTTCTCTTTCAGCAGCTACAGGGCATCTCCATGACTCTGTCTACTCTCTTTCTATATATCTCTTCCAACCTGACTATATCCTGCCCTGTTATAGGTCAAAGTAGCTTTATTCATTAGCCAATAAAAGCAACATATAAACAGAAGAATATTCCACATCAAAAAATATGAAATTAAATTTCTGCTTAGAGTTTACTGTGTTAACACATGTTATTCACTGTGAGTTAATTGCATAAAATACTTTGTTGTGAGTTTTTCAGCCCACAAATCTAGTTTCCACAAGTGATTTAAAAGCAAAGGTAACCACATTATAAAAATTTGGCAAAATGCTTAAAATATAATATTTAAATTCCCAAATAAGATACCCTAATTAAAAATAGTGAACTACCCATTTCCTTATCAAAAATGATTCCTACTATAGAAATAGCCTTTGAACTGCTTGGAGAACTGATTGCTTAAGAGAGTCTTGTAGAGAATGTGACAAGATTGTTCTTTCACACTCTATATAAATGCTACATAGCTTACATACACTTGATTCTCCTAGTTTTGATTTTTACTCCTGGAATTTTCTTTTCACTTAACCTTACTAGTCTTTGTAACAATTTTTTGTTTATGGTTTAACCATACTTTACAAAAAACAAACAAACAAACAAAAATCCAAACCCGAAAAAAATAAAAAAAGCAACATAAAAGTGTCAAAGGTAATGTGTGAGTTTATTTCGTCTGACTTAAAGTCTGTTTGATTTGTTTTTCTGGAAAAGTTAGAGCTGGACAAAGATCACAATGTAATAGGTCCTGCTTGTTGTTCTCAGGCAAGGCTTGTTTATTTAGCTAATTGTGTTTGTGGAGTCCATTAAGGTACAAATAGTGACTGGAAATTACCTACCCATGAGTCATAACTGTGGAAAGGGAGCCACAGCATCAACCTTTGCTGTACTCAGGCTGAATCTGAGGTGTGTGTTTTGCTGCTTTTCTTTCTCTCCCCACTAGTCAAATGTAATTCAGAATCTGACTGACAGTTTTCATTGCTATTGTTATCAGATCTTCTGGCCCAAATTACCAACCCAAATTACCAAGGATTATTGCAGTAGCCTTTGAAACATAGAGAGAATTGACAGGAGGATGTAAAAATGACCAGCGGAAGATGGCTGCAAAACCTTGCATTCTTTTATTTATGGAGGCAAATGGTGTCTTAATGCCTGTTTAAAAAACTTAATTGTAGAAGGAGAAATCTATTTAGCTAATTTCAACAAAAAGGAAGGAATGTATAGGAGGTGACTGTACAAGGAAGCAGCTGCAACATGAGTGGCATGTTGGAATGGCAAGCCTATTTTTTGCCTACATGTTGCTCTTCAGACTCATGTGTCATGGTCATTCAAAGCTTCAGTATACCTGAAGCAAAATAAACCACCAAGCCTATAGACGCTATATGACTCTAGAGTTCAGCCTCCCTGGGAGCTTCATCATTCAATTCCAAATTCCCAGAATTCTTACTCCTGGGCTTGACTGACTTAAGTTCCCACCTCTGATTCTGTGAGCTGGGAACAGTATTCCCTGACTAAAAACAGACACTCAGGTTCATTGTCTTAACAGGATCTAGAAAACACTTTCCAAAAAGGAGCCTGAACTAATTAACATCTGTGCAATGTTGCAATTCACAGAATGTCTGGATTATGTATTTTATTGTGTTTTCTTTGAATTTTTTGACTGTAAAGGAGCTAAGTACAGAGAGATGTTTCATTGTCTGGGCTGCTAAGCTAAACCAACATGGATATTATCATAAAGGCATAATGGCTTTAAAATTTGGGTCTAAGGATATGGTGCTTTGGAAAGGAGGTTCTTCTTTTGTTTTCACAGAGGATGAGACCCTGTGGATTCCTTCTACACCAATGTGGTTTGATAGACCACGCCCTCCTGAAGGTCACGGTGAACACCTTCAGAAAATTACTTCACTCAACTGGTGACTGAGATGAACAGGATACACCATAAAAGACCTGATTGACAGCGCCCCCATACAGCAGGAAAAAGTTTGGAGAGAAAAAACTATGCCCATATTCCCAAATATTGTTTATAAATGTTCTTTAAATTTAAAGGGGGAGATGATATAGATATGGATAATTTACATCAGTATAAATTTTGCTTTATTGATATAAATTTAAGGTCAATTTTGTTATGTATATGTATTTCTGATATTGATTAAGGGATTGTGATTGTGTAGTTCATTTAAAAATGTAATGTATAGTTAGGAAATATAGGTTGTTAATGGATAATCATCCATAATAGTCAAGTTTGTAGTCATGTTAGTTAGATTTTCTAGATGTGCATAGATATATTTCAGATAGGCATTCTTCATATCTTTCAAAGACGACAGAACATGGCATTTAAATATTTTAATAACTTAGGACTTTTCATGACAATGAGACACATCTGCTCCTGGCAGCACCAGCTACTTCAAGAGGAAGATGGGCATCGAAGAGGCTCCTTATGGAGTTTCCAAGAAACTCCTTATGGAATTGGGCAAGAAACTGCTCTTGCCTGGACTGTTAAATA
Source organism: Ondatra zibethicus (assembly GCA_004026605.1). Taxonomy (NCBI): domain Eukaryota; kingdom Metazoa; phylum Chordata; class Mammalia; order Rodentia; family Cricetidae; genus Ondatra; species Ondatra zibethicus. The sequence continues at coordinate 19,611 of PVIU01007963.1, read as the reverse complement.
AACTGGACACAAAAAAACCCGCAGAGAGAGGACTACTAAACTTGCCTAAAGGTGAGATGATCCTTCAGGGTTCCTGCTTCATAAAAGAGTCTGCGAGACATTCTGCAGGGTACAAAAAAAAAATGACTAAACTGTCTTTAAATTTTCCTGCTTCATGAAAAAGTCTGCTGGATACTATGGGCCTGTAGGCTGAAGATGGATGCCCCAACGGTACAAAGGAACTTTGGGTGACTGTACAGGCAGCAAGATGTCTCTGTCATTCCTAGAGTTTGAAAGTTGCTTATTTCTTGTTTACTTAGGTAATATTTTATCCTTCTGGAGTCTTTGATGGAGTTAAAAAATGGATAGTTATAATTATAGTTTTCCTTTGTCATGATAAAAGATAAAATAGGTTGTAACTGTAATTCTTGCTTGATAAATTTTGTTATGTAATTTTACTATGTTAAAGTTAAAGCCTTTTTTTGTTTAAACAGAAAAAGGAAAAATGGTGTAGGAGGGTCCTTCTGTATTTGGGTTGCTTTTATTGGTTAATAAAGAATCTGCCTTGGTCTTCTGATAGGGCAGGACTTAGATAAACAGGATAAAGAGAAGAGAATGCTGGGAAGGGGACAGAGCCAGAGAGAGCCGCCCGCCATGAAGCCTGCCAGGTCACACAAGCAGAATCTTTCCGGGTAAGCCACGACTCGTGGTGACACACAGATTATTAGAAATGGGTTAAACAAATATGTGAGAGTTAGCCAATAAGAGGCTAGAGTTAATGGGCCAGGCAGTATTTCAATGAATACAGTTTCCGTGTAATTATTTCGGGTACACACCGGGAGCCGGGTAGCACAAGGAGCCCTGCACCGGGAACGAGGCGCCGGGAACGAGGCACCGGGAACGAGGCACCGGGAACGCAGCCCGAGCCCCTCATTGCAACAGTGCAACAACTGGCAAATAATCTAAATTCAGTACTCTGCGAAATCACATAGTAAATCAGTTACTGTCATTCTTATAACCTTTTGGGACTTCATAAACTGAAGTTAAGTCAATAAAAATGAATGTTACTCAGTGATGTAGATTTCATTCGCTTTTCCGAAAGTTTACTAATAAACAAAAATTAAAAAAATACTCACTCGCAGGTTATTTCAAGGAACATCAAGCTGCGTCTGTATCTAGCCTCCATCTAGCTGCCCCTGTGCACAGTCTTCATGAACCTGGTGACTGTTAAATCTGATAACTTAGGTTGGCAAGTTCAGAAATGTATGCCTTTCTGGATTTTAGCATTCCATGCCTCATAATGTGTGCGTTTAGATTTCTTTTTGCTTTGTATCAAGTTAGACTGTATTGCTTAGTGTCAGCTTGTCTTGGCTAAATGCAGTCTACCTCTTGGTAAGTTCATATAACACTCAGTCCCAGTTTATTCTTCGATAAGTAGGTAAGAATATTTTCCATTTGAGAAGGAGACCATCATTTGCCCAATGGCATAAAGCTATCGAACTGCTCTAAGTCAACATCCTGACTCATTCATCAGAAGGAAATACAAACTTTGCTGAGAAATCACTACAGGTAAAGGTAGATGCTTTCTTCTAAAAATTAAACTGAACTATAAATTACTAAGGTTTTACTCTATGCCAAAATTTCACACTTTAATACATTTAACGTTTAATTACTAAGATTTTCAATCCTAGTTTTTAAAACAGCAATCAGTTGAAACTGATTTTTAAGAAGTACCAGTAGGGGCTGGCAAGATGGTGCAGTGGCTGAAGGTGCATGCTCCAAGTTGGATAACCCAAGGTCAGTCCCATCCCTAGACCTGAAAATGGAAGAGTGAACCAACTCCAGAAGGTTGTTCTCAGTCTACTCTGTCTGTATTTTGTTTATGTGGGCACCCATCCCACCCCAAATACACACACATGGAAAATAAAGAAACATAATACAAAACAAAATAAAAGGATCTTAGGACACATCATGTTATCTTTGCTGTTATAATATTATAAGTCTACCAATAAACAAAAATTAAAAAAATACTTACTCGAAGGTTATTTCAATAACTATTTAAGGCCTTAATCTCTTTTGCTGAATGGATTTCTGGATATGCTGCACTATCCTGTAATATCATAAAAACTGATCTACATTCACCTTCAGTTCTAGGGCTCTTCTGGATTGATGTGGGCATGGCAGGATGAATTCAGAATCCAATGAAACTGCTAAGGTATAGAAATCAAAGCAATATCTCTATAGCGAAAATAGGGGCCTGACCTAACCTGGTAACCTCTTAAAGTTCCTTTTCATCTCAAAGATCGTGATGGACCAAGAAATTGACATTTTTGAAGAGCAGCAGAGGGCGAAGCAATGCGGGACTAACGGTTTTGTTCTATCCACCCCTCCCCCACTCTCATTCGATTGAGCGATTTCATCTTTACTCATGAAGCATCTCAAATGAGGAACTTGTTTCTGATGAAAATAAATAAGTTTGCCCAAATTTGCGGAGATGGCCAGGGTTTGCACTGAAATTCCTGTCAGGCATATGGAAGCCAGAAATCGTCTGCTACATCACAAGACCTCCGGACAGAAAACTGTGATCTCGGTAAAGTTTCACAATTCAGTGATGATCTTTCTCAACAAGTTTATCCTAAACCTAGATGGGAAAGCATATCATAAAATTTAGGGGTGTGACTTACCTCTTCTGTGATTGCTCTGGGGAGTCATTTGGATTTTTAAGAAAGCTATTGAGGTAGTTCAATTTTTAAAAGCCTCCCTCGCCACCCTTGGGAAGTTCTTGTCCCCTTGATTCTCTCTGGACCACTGCCTGCTCATTCAGCATAAGAAGGCCATCATAATTTCCAGGCCTTCCCTGGTTAACTCAATGTCCCCCTCAGCCCTCCACCGCTGAACTCATATGATTTTACATTTGCTTATGTGAGGTCGTCCCCTTGACATAGCAGCAAATCTGTTGAAGACAAGTATTGCGTTTTTAAACTCTTTCCCAATATAATGTGTCAAACTGGACAAAATGTGTTTCAGAGAACAATAGCAACAAAAAACACTCCACCACCCCCACCCCCCACCCCCCAAAAAACCCCCCAAAACAAAAGCGTAGAGCCACTCAGAAATAGCTTAAGAAAGGCTTCAAATTTGTTTTATTCCGTCCTCTCCATTCGGCGAATTAACTTCCTACTTCAACAAGTATGATACCACAAAGCAAAGTTTTACAAGTTCCAAGTGGAAGGCTTCGTCTTGGACCACAGAACTCTAGAGAACTACACTTCCCGAAATGCCCCGAGCCTAATTGGTTTGCTGTCTGTTCTTGAAGGCAGGTTCTATCTGCCCATAGGCCAATGCAGTGAGGAGACTGTCCTGAAGGGAAGAAAGTATCCAATCGCAAGGCAAAGGGCGGTGCTTCTGAATTTGGTGCGGAACTAACAAAACCCGGCAGCATTTGTGTTTTTGTTTTTTTCCTAGTCGGGGCGGGTCTTAGTAAGCCTTGGATTGGCCTTTTGCTGCGACCCTTGAAAGCACAGCTCTTCCTGCATTTCTCCCCTTTTTATTATCTGCCCCCACCACCTTCGCCTGTAGAAAGCACTGGCCGGAAGGATTCTTCTCTCCGCCCCCAGCACCAATTTCTCTCCACCGCTGCAAACTTGAACCACCCCTCTGTCAGTTAGCACTACGGGAAACACGCAGGAACATTGGCGGGTAGATCTGAGCAAAAATTTCACCTCCCTCTCCGGTCCGATGATCAGAGAGGCTCCAGGGGGTTGTCGATTGACTAATTAAACTGGCAGGTAGACAGGACTTTGTAACAAGGAGTGGCGGGGAGTGCTGGCTGCCACCCACTCTGCCTGCCGAATGGATTCGGTCGGAGTGGTGGGTGACCAAGGTCGGGGTGTTGGAGTTCTTCCCCTTAGGGGGACCGATTTCGGTCAAGCCGCCACCCGCCACCCTTATTTTTACCTCCAGCAACACCTTCATGAAGGAGGCTGGGCTTCTCCCTTTGGGTGTCTCCTAGGTGTCATCTCGCCACTGACATAATCGTCGCCTGGGCGCTCCCTTGCGAGCCCAGATACAAAGCCACCTGAAAGCACACAGCGGGAGCTTGAGTGACAGGGCTGGAGGTGCGGGCCGCGGAGCCCGCGGGTCCGCCAGCTGCTGCCCCGGCCCTCGGCTGAGGATGATTTAAGCCACGGGCCGGGGGCGGGGGCGGCGGCGCGCATGCGCACCGGGCAGCCCGCTCCGCGGAGGCCCAGCTGCCGCCACTGCCGCGGCCGGCGCTGGAACCCAGGCTCGCAGCGTGTTCGGCCGGGCGTTGGGGGCCGGGGACCGAGGCTGCCGGGAGGTGACAGCGAGCGGCCGGGCGGCCGGGGAGAGAGCGGCGGGAGGAGCGAGGACCGGCTCCGGGTGTCCGGGCCATGCGGGCCGGGCGGCTGCGCTGAGCGGAGGTCGAGCCCGGGACGCGCCGAGGGACTGCGGGGCCGCGGGGCCATGGATGCGGCGGCGGCAGCGGCGCGGGACGGCGGGAGCCCGGCCGCGACCAGGTGAGGAGGCGGCGTCCGGCGCCACTGCAGCCCGCGGCGGCCTCGGAGGAAGAGGACTCGCCGCCGCGCGCCCGTCGTCGCAGCCCTTCCTGTTGGGATTATCTTCTGCTCTCCGCTCCTTCGCACTCCGCGATCGAAGCCGCCCGCGGCTCGGACTCCTTCCCACCCGGTGCCTCCGCTCCCCCGGGGGCCTCGAGGAGACAGACAGACCCCCCTGGGCGGCGAGACCATGAGGAAATTCAACATCAGGAAGGTGCTGGACGGCCTGACCGCAGGTTCGTCCTCGGCCTCGCAACAGCAGCCACAGCAGCAGCACCCGCCTGGGAACCGGGAGCCCGAGATCCAGGAGACGCTCCAGTCCGAACACTTCCAACTCTGCAAGGTGAAGGGAGCGCGCAGCCCCGCCGAGCTGTCTTGGGAAGATTGGGGTCGTTTGAGGGGGCCGCTGGGCAGTACCCGGGAGATTGAGGGCAGAGCGCGCCAATAGAGCTCAGAGCTCTAGGAAGGCGCCCCCCCTTCCTTTGACAGACGTGCCTTGCCGGGGGATTTTGGACAGAGATCCCCCTACTTCTTTTAGTCCCTTTCATAGAAAGGAATCGTTTCAAGGCAACCCAGGCATACTCCCTTGTCTTTAATTCCCATCCAGACACTGGTAACAATGGTCTGGAAATACTTTTATAGTCGCGCATATTTATTTTCTTTCACTGACGTCGAAATTTTCCAGCAGTGTGTGATGAACGTCGTTTGTGGGCAAGGCAAACCTGTTCAACCAGATCTTTTTTTGCGCATCACTTTTTAGAATGCGGGCGAGTGGCTCACCATCTGAAGTCACAGGATTCTTCAGCTTGTTTGGTTAAAAAGTTAGTGCAGAGGTTTTATTACTATTATTATTATTTTATTTTTTGTCCGTGAATGGCACGATGATTGTCACACGGTCCTGTGTTCAGAAGGAATGATGCAGCGTATTAATTTCCAGCTGCTCAATGAGAAAAGCACAGGAGCCTCCGTATCCCGACCTGCCTGCCTGCCCATAGATAGCCCTTCGGTCCTTCCTATGTCAGGGGCTTACAAACCTGCACACAATTTTTGTTCTTATGTCCTAAAATTATTCCACACTTAATAGAAAATTGCAAGATTATTTTTTTGCATCCATTTCCATCGTTAGGATTGCTCATGTTGGTTTTGCGGTTGATGCCTCTTTGACTAAATCCTTCAGTAGTTTCGTTACAACTTTTTCTTAGAGATCCCTCCCTTTAGCGTTCAAATAAAGCTACGATTTCGGTGATTTCTCTTGAGATGCAACACAGATCTCCTTTTGCAAGGATTTTACAGAATTTTGAACCACTACAAACTTAAGCAACGTGAAGTCAAGCAGAATAGTGTCCGCTATTCATAGGAAATTGCCCTCTGTGGAGTTACTAGCATAGTAGCAAAGCAGGAATTTAAGTAGATTTGTGCTTCTGGCTCTGTGATCCTTAGGACAGAGTCCACCCTCCAACCCTCAGCTCCCCCTTAAAGTGATAAGTTCCTGTGTGTGCTTTGTGTAGTTGGTTCCAAGTCTAACGCCCCTGTGGGCTGTTCTGTTTTCGGATTCTGCCTGCTGCCTTGGTTCCTGTGATGTCACTGCCCAACCCCAGACTGTTCGCCATGGATTCCCCTATCAGCCCTCAGCCCTGGCCTTTGATCCCGTACAGAAGATCCTGGCAGTAGGAACTCAGACTGGTGCTTTAAGGCTGTATCCTTTCTTTAATTAAAAAAAAAAAAAAAAACAAAGACAAGGAAAAATGTTTTTGTTTACTTGCTTTGTCATCCCCAGCCCTTCAGTATTGCTCATTAATCCTGTGTTTTCTCTTTGGGTTTGTATCATAAGAACTCCTGTGGTGCCGGCTTCCCCTTATTATAGCTATGGTTAGGGAGTATGCTGCTCTAAGGGTAGCTCTGGAATCTCAGGGGTTCCTCAGCAGGAATCAAAACATCAGTCTCAAGTCCATTGTGGTGATTACTTTGTTTGTAATAACTCCAAGAACCTGAGGGGAATACATGTGTATGTTTTAGGGGATTAATGCCCAGTGCCTAAAGATAAAGTTCAAGGACCAAAGATGGTGAGGGTAGTGCACGGTCAGCTTGTTAGATGTATCGAGTGGGTGTTAAACTCAGCTGCCCATCACGTTCATGAATTAGATGCTGGATTTGAATTTGATTTGTTTTCCACATGCCCTCCCAGATAAAAAAAAACATTAACCAGTGACAAATTATCAAATTAGTTTTCTATAAATAAGAAGGGCTAATATTTCTAGAGATTTCAGGGTATTGTGTTGTAAAATGCATAGATCTGAATGTACTGTGGTGATAGACTTTGTCTTTTGTTTTCTGTTTGTTATGTGTAGCAGAAGCTACTTGTAGAAGAAGAATTTTCTTCTGGTTATCTGTGAATTGTGTAGCGTTGGCATAGGGATTTTTCAGATTCTTTACGAGAATTTTTTCAAGAGCATCTTTTTGGTATGAACAATGAGTACTTTCTTACTTCCTCTGTTATACTATTTAACTTCAAATAAAGTGTGTGATTGCTTTCACTCTGACATTTAAACATGCTTGACTAGCTCATTATTGAGATGCTGTGCTTGTAATAAACCAGCAAGCCACCCGGTAATCTCACTGGCCGTTATTATTGACAAAAAAGGGGGGTGGTGGTGGGAGGGGCTGGGCCTGTTCTATTTACATTTCAGGGTTTTCAGCATTTGATTTAAACGTAGAGCAGGTATTTCATTTATGAACTTTTAAAACATTTCAAAGGTGTCCTTTAAGGCATCAGAATATGCCCCCCTTTTAACTCCGAGGATGCTGTCTGGCAAGCCCGACCGCTCTCAGGGAAGTGCATAGTGAACACAGGCAGTCCAGGCCTGTCTCTAGTGGTGAAGCCTGAAGTTGGTGCTTTCTGCCCTGCGCACAAATCGCTCCTGGCCAGATAGCTAACCTGTTGAGACTAGAATATTCTCTGACTTCAATTGCTTAGATGTTTTTATTTTTACAAAGGCATTCTATTTTAATTTTGTAAAGATAAGCATAGTGAATTTTTTTCAGTGTCCAGTGAAATTCGGTTTCAGGACCACAGGGCATAATTCTGTTTGGAACTGCAATACTTTTCGCTCCAGCAAAAGAATTCTGTTACATGACTGAAGGAAAAAAAGATTTAATCAGTTATTTTTTAATTAAAACTTTTAAATTATTAATTGATTTTTAAAATTGTTTTTATTGAGCTATATATTCTTCTCTGCTCCCCTCTTCACCACCCCCCCTTCTTATCTCACCCATGGTCTCCATGCTCCCAATTTACTCAGGAGACCTTGTCTTTTCCTACTTAGATCCATGTATTCTTTTGATTTCCTTCTGAAGGAGGCCCCCCCCCTTATTTCTTTCTGTTTTCCCTGGCCTCAGCAGTTTTATTATATAACTTTTTAACAGCCTTTTGATATTTAATGATATGTGCCACCAGCAAAACCAGCAAGACTGACTTTGTAAAGCAGCTGCAGTTATTTGTCTTACAAGGACCTTAAACTCTAATTTGCATAATTAGCAAGTGGACCCAACAGAACGATTACCATGGCAGGCTGTAGTAATTGCTAGTTCAAAGGATCAGGCGTCCAGAATGATTGCTCACAGGGGCATTTGGGCTTATATGTCTTTTTAGAGTCAAGTGTTACTGGGTGAAAAGTGGAGCTCCGGTTCCAGGGGTGCTGTCATTTTCTTCTTGACTCCTTACTGTGTTTACAATGAAATCCTGAGACCTGTTGACTGAGTCTCTTCGACTTTCCCTTTTAGAGCTTTGCTTCCACATTCTTGATTGGCAAGTTATCCTGCCGACCAGCAGTACATCCCCCGCCCCCCCTCCCCCACCCGCCACACCCCTGCCATTCAACCCTCATTCCTCCTGTTAGGGGATGGATGAGCCTAGAGCTCTGTTTATCGTAGCTCTGATTTATGGAAAACGACAGAGACCTTTAAAAAGTTTACCACGTATATTAATTAGGTTTTTATTTTATTTTTGGAAACTAGACAGATACCTAAATGTATGCATTCTAATTTTAGAACTCCATATTGACTTACCTTCCATATTTGTTTCAGGCCTGCCTATTATCATGTTTGTTCTGGTTTCCTCTTTCTAACTGGTTTCTTCCAGTCTTTGTGTGCATTCTTATTTTAGACTTTTATTGTCTAGAATATGTTTTCCCAAAAATGGAAGAAGAATGTTTTAGGGAAGAAAAATACTTCTAAATAAAATACCCTTTGATCAATTATGTAGCAGAAAATAGATAATTTCTTAAGTGGGATTGGACCTGTTTGTTAATGAGATACCTTCATAAATGATGGCAGTGTAGCCTGAGTTGACTGTCTTACATGGAGTTGAAAAGCAAAACAAATCCAAAAGACTGATTGAGTAAGCTATATCTGATATCTAATGGTTACATTTAAAGGTAGTGAAAATTGAATCCTTAATGAATAGTTAACCAATACCGAGGGAAAATATCTAATCTATTTATTGCATTAATGTACAGCACATGACGAACGATACCATTTTGTTTCATCAACCTTCTTGGCTTCTGAAGAGGACATGAGGGTGCCTGCCATGTGTTTACTGATAATAAACAAGAAAACACAATTTTATGTAATAGTGATATAATTTGTCTTCCATTATTTTGCCACAGGGAAAGAAATAAAATTTGATTTTTATGAGTAGTTTGGCTGTTGACTTTGGAAAGAGAAGCCGTACTAAAGAATAGAGGCGTTTTCGTTTTAGCTCATCGAGCTGCTGTCTCTGCGGACCCTGGGGCACAAGTGTCATTGTACATTGCTTCATCTTAAGTTATCATGGCCTTGATGACATTTTAATTTAAAATTTTATCTGTAAACAATGGGGGAATTAAAGTTAGGGCATTTTATTGTGACCATTTAAAGGACTGAGGAAAACTAGAACTTCAAATTTACTGAGTGAGCAGTAAGAGAGGAAACTACTAGACAACCTGCTTTATTGTATTCCTGACTTGTGCAGAGTTCGGGGTACTGGGCAGTCTGTTCTGATGAGGCAAAGTCTTCATTCACAGCGCACTGTTGATACAGGGTTACAGAATGGTGTCTGTGTTTGGGAGCTCTTTCAACAAGGCTTAACAAGGCCACAGATTTTGGACTGCAGACTGTTTGGACCGAACTCTAGTTCTTGCCTTCTTTCTTTTCAATTTGTTTTTCTACATTTTCTTAAATGATGTGTTCTTATTTTTTATGTGCATTGGTGTTTTGCCTGCTTGTGTGTCTGTGTGAGGGTGTCAGATCCCCTGGAACTAGAGTTAGAGACAGTTGTGAGCTGCCATGTGAGTACTGGGAATTGAACCTGGGTCCTCTGAAAGAGCAGCCAGTGCTCTTAACCACTGAGCCATCCCTCCAGCCCCATTCTCGCCTGTTGTACCAAGGAATTGGTCTTTCTCTTTAAAATTAAGCATTCATTCAAAGGCAGTTCTGTGATTTCAGATTCCTGTGTGTCTCGGCAAGTAATTCAAAAGAAATTAATATATGACCGTTGTAGAGGTTTCTAGTTCTAATCAAACTGCTGGAACAGTCAAATATTGCAATGAGGAACTTGTATAGGGATTCACTGTCTTTACAGGGTCAGACTCTAGATTAAATCCCTAGCCCTTGATAACTGTTGCTGCACATTGGTAGACCAGGGTGCGGAACGGTAGAGTGGAGAATCCTGAGCAGGAATGCCGTGGCACAGCCGTGCTGTAGGAAATGATAGTACACAGAGGGAATGTTGGGGAGAGCTCCTGATTGGAATAATGGTCCTAATTGAGCTGAGAGTAGAAACAGGCTAATTAGAGGGCTGGGAAGATAGCTGGGTTAGTAATGTGCTCGCTATGCAAGCACAAGGACCCGTGCACAAGCCAGGAATAGTGCTGTGTGCTTGGCATCCCAGTGCTGCCAAGGTAGCTGGGCAGCCTAAAAAAATGGTTCCAGTAAGAGACAGTGTCTCAAAAAAAAGGTGGACAGATTTTGAGGTTGGCCTAGTGGCTATGTGCATGTGCACACATGTGGGCTTGCACACATCACATAGCATGTACACACATACAGAGAGAGAGAGAGAGAGAGAGAGAGAGAGAGAGAGAGAGAGAGAGAGAGAGAATAAGAGAAATGAATTATAGTCTGGAGGTGTTTTTGCCCTAGAAGTCGTTTAGGAAAACGTTTGACAGGAAGAAAGTGTGGTGTGTGTGTGTGTGTGTGTGTGTGTGTGTGTGTGTGTGTTTGGTCAGGCAACAGCATCATGGATGAAAGAACAGAGCAGATGAAAGTTCCTGGGTTACCATAATCATGTAGGTAGTAACGTGGACCCCGGACAGATGTGGCAGAATGGGCACTGGGGAAGGGCTTGGCTGCTTTCTATGAAATCTCAGGGAGTGAGTCAGGGTGAAAGTGCCCTGGAAATTACAGAACAGAGATGGATGAATGTTGAGTTGGAAATTATGTCACTTTCTGCTTTACTGCATCAACATTCTGAGAAGGCAGACTGGGCTGCAGCTTTTATCATGAGAATTTGATACAGTTTTATGTTTGATATTGTGAATTTTAAAATTGAATATATAGAGTGGTCAGTAGCTCTTTAACTTTTGGGATCTGTTTAGTGTTTGTCAGTAGTTGGTAGCTGGTTGGACAGTTTAATTCTGTGATTTGTTCAGGACACTAGGAGAATTTAAAACTGGCTCTCACCCACTAAATGTCAGTGCCAGCCTTTTGGTCAGTATGACAACTCCAGACACACGCTTCAGAAGTGTCTGGTTGTAAATCACTGTCCTTAGCCTAAATTTTCCACTAGTTAAAAATGAGTCTGTTCCACCTCATGGGATTGCCAGGGTTCAGTACAAGCAAGTGTGTGCAGCTGTTGGGGCTGCAGGGCTGCTTGTTGGATGTTCGGGTGTGACTGCCATTGTTATGAGAGTTCTCTGCAGTGTGGATTCTCAGTCTGTTCAGTCGTGTGTTCCACAAATGCTTCATGAGGAACAGTTCCGTGCCAGGCCTTGGAATGGCCCCCGTTTCATCAGTTTTGTAGCTGATACAGTCTTTGGGAAAAAGTTCATGAAAGTAACTGGGTTTTGTTTTAATTTTGCCTTTTATTGTAATGTTTTTATGTATATGGATGTTTGCCTGCATGTGTTTGTGTGTATTTGCAGGCCTGGAGACCAGAAGAGGCACACAGTTGGGAGCAACTGTGTAGGCTGGGAACTGAGCCCAAGTCTGGGCTAGCAGCTAGTGTTCCTAATCTGTGAGCCATGTCTCCAGCCCAGTTGTGCCTTTTAAGTGGCTGGACTCTTCTCAACTGTGAGTTCGCAGTGTTGCTATCGAGAAATAAATAGCATGCGTAAAGGTCCTGGCTGGGGCTGGTGGTGGCGCACATCTTTAATCCCAGCACTCGGGAGGCAGAGGCGGGCGGATGTCTGTGAGTTTGAGGTCAGCCTGGTCTACAAGAGCTAGTTCTAGGACAGGCTCCAAAGCTACAGAGAAACCCTGTCTGGAAAAACCAAAGAAAAAGAAAAGAAAATTCTAACATATAGTACTTAATAAATTAATACATAATGATTTTATACTTGTAAGGTAGCATTAGAATGTTTTGGTTTCCTGCTTGTTAATGTTATTTTTCGTAACATAAGTATACTACTGAAAGAAAGATTTGGGAAAGACTCTTGGTTTGAAATAATTAAATAACAAACTAGTTGAAATAAACCAGTGAAATAAACTAGTTGATACTTAGCCCCGCTTTCATCTGCTCCCCTTTTAGGGGTTGTGTCTGTTTCTGAGTGAGTGCTTGTCTTTGGAAATGGAGCAGTAGAGGAGAAGTAAGCAACTCAGTACACATTCACATCTCAAGTCTGTTCTCTGCTAAGAGCACTTTGCTTAAAGGGAAGAGTGAGCCCCATATTGGCTGTAAGGCAATGTTCTCAGCTCTCTTAATAAAAAGGCAAGAAGTGTGGCTGTCTGGAAACAGATTTGCAGTGTGTGTGTGTGTGTGTGTGTGTGTGTGTGTGTGTGTGTGTGTAATGAAAAATAAAACATGAAAGTATATTGACTTGAAAAAAATCATGTAAAAATCATGTTACATATGGGAAAATCAAGTCTGTGCTTTATAAACTTATTTTGCTTTAAGTAAAATGGCATAGTTTCTGATACTCTCTTTCCTGTTTGAGTTTTAGTGTAATTCTATCTAAAATTACTATTGCTGTTCTAAAGGAGTGAAGTAAATCCTAGAAGAATTACCTCATTATTAGATTAGTGTTCAGTCTTAAGACTGATTTTTGTCTGATAGGTGAACTGAAGTCTTGAGTCAGGTTTTGAAGAGTCCTTGTAGCTCCGCGATGCTGTGGCTTCCTTCTCCTTGGAAGGCCTTGTGGTTCTTTGGACTGTTTGCCTGTACGGATCCGATTAACTGTTGTGTCTGTCACACGGGATGAAGTATTTGCTTCTGTCCTGGTTTGGTCTGCTTTATTTTGTGTCCTCTGAATGCATTCATAACCCTTCAATAGATGCATAAGTGTTTGCCAAAGAGATCAGGAAGGTGCATGCGAGTCAACGCAGCATTCATGCTGAATCCTGACTGGCAGATCTGTTGAACATTTTTAGTTATTTAGTAAAGCTTGCCTTTCTTTTTTGGGTGTTAATAATTGTGATGTAAATATACTTTAAAAACAGTTGCATATGGTTTTCCCCATTTTTTCTTTCTTTTGAGGCAGAGTCTCACCATGTAACTCCCTGTGTAGGGTGGCCTAGAACTCAAAGACCCGCCTGCCTCTGCTTCTGAGTGCTGGGATTAGAGGTGTGGACAACCAGGCTGAGTGGTTTTACTGTTTAGTATGGAGACTGTCTTCCTTGAATTGCTGGTGTGGAATTCATTATAAATTTGATAACAATAGAGTAACTTGGAAAGTTAATTTCTTTTACTACACATGTGTGTATAGACTGGATTACAGGATAGAGTGGTATTGAATAAAAGGTAATTAAAGGATTACCCAAAGCCTGGTGGTGTGGCTCCCAGAGCAGGCTTGCCTAGTGAGCACAAAGCTCTGGGTTCGAACCCCAGCACCACTGCAGCACCACTGCAGCACACCCCTGCTAAAAGTTTCTGCATGTCCTTGTGCTCAGGCTTGAATCCGACCTCCCCTGCTCCCCTGCTTAGTTTGCAGTCACCCTGCCTTGCACCCTCTTGAATAAAGTCTGCTCCTTGCTTTTAACCAGCGTAAAGTTTTTCTTTTGTTGCATATGTGACTTGTTCTCTTGTTGTTACTCGGTTACTTGCACTAGGGGAACTCTCACACTTCTCTGTGTAAAAAAAGAAGGTAATCTTTGGTGGTTGTGCAATTAATTTGGCTTTAATGTAATGCAGTGAAAGACGCACATTATTTACCAAAGGACAGTTTGTTATGAGACCTTTGGTATTGATTTTTTTTTATAGTGCCCTAATAAGCATTCTCTGAGTTGACTGGCATCTAGCACTTTCAGAATACATGTTCTTAGTTATCCTTGTGGGATTGCAGAGTAAATGACTAGTTTTGGTTTAACCTGTACATTTCACCATGTACTGCCTTTTGGATTTGAACTGTAGCACAAATAATAGAAACCCAGAGACAGAAATTGGGGTTCAACCTGAAAACCAGAAAACCAAGGCAGCCAAGCCACTAGAGAATTCTTACCTCTACCAAGGCAGGGTGACTGCAAACTAAGCAGACACCCTCTGTCTCCTCCCATTTTATATTCCCTCTGGTGCAGGGATTAAGGGCGTATGACTTCTTAGTACTGGTATTAACAACACAGCCTGAATTAATTTCTGCATTGATCTTGTGTAGCCCAGGGTGGCCTTGAACTCACAGAGTATCCTGGGATCAAAGGTGTACGTCACCATTGTCTGACCTCTAGTGACTTTGGCTTTGCCTCTGGTCTTCAGGCAAGATTTATGTATCAAAATACAAATAATATACCACTGCATTGAACCTTTATTAAGGTAGAACTTAAGCTTGATGTGTGCTGTGAAGCCTCTGAGGGAACGACTGATATCATTTTTCTTTTGTTTTGAGTTAGGTGGAGTCTCAGGTAGCCTCGAACTCCCAAATCCTCCTGTTCTATCTCATGTCTTATGTGCTGGAATATGCTTGTGCCACTACACATGGCTCTGCCCCTCCCTTTTACTTGCTGACTTTTTATAAGAATTAATAAAATTGTAATCATAAAAGATTGCCAGAGAGTACTTGAAACGCCCCATCCCATAGACACATATAAGCTAGATAGGTAATTTGCAGAGACAACAGAACGCCTTCTGAATTCCTTTTCCTGTAAAGGTGTTCTTGAACCTCTTGTAGAAAAAAAGGCAAAGTAGGAATATCTGCATATGTTTTCCATTTTGATATTTTTGTAGAATTTAGATGACAGTCACCTAGTTTCAGATTTAGTAATTCTAATTGCTCTAAGTTTTAGTTTTCCTTGTAAAGAAATTGTGATACTAATTCTGTTTATCATGTATCCTTTTTTTCTTCTGGCTATGGGTGGAAAGGAAGTTTAAGAGATGCTTGGAGCTGGGGACACAATTGTTAACATTGGTTACTGCTCAGTGTTCCACAGCAGATTTATGTTCAGCGAGTCCTTAACCCAGAGCATTCTTTTCATTGTTGAAATAATTCTTATGTTTAAAGCTTAGAGTCATGGTCACATGTATATGTATGTATGTGTATATCTATATATTACATATATATTTTTTCATTTGATTATATGCTACCTGTAGGCAACCTTTTATCAACATTAAAATCTAAGTTTCTGCATTTCAGTCTTTAAAATATATATATTGCATGCCTAAAAAGTTATTAGTGTTATGGTATTTGAGAAGTTGTAGCATAATCCAAATTACAGCATATTAATAAAATCAGCCCGTATCCTGATGTTCTCTGGAGCCTGGAAGGGAGACAGTATTCACTGTACAGTTGACCAAATCAAGAGGGGAACATGCAGAATGCTCTTCAATCAGCTCAATATATTCTCTAGTTATTATTAAGTATGTGTATATGCACTTGTACACACGTAGTAAAAGTAATATCTTTCTCAACTTCAGGAGTCAGCAGCAGTTGCTGTAGAGGGCTAACTAGTAAGTTTTTTATGGGGAAGTGAACAATATGGTCTTTGTAATAAACACTAACTCTACCTGCATGCAACACGAAATGTGCCATAAACAGTATGTAAAGGGATGAGTATGTTTCAGCAAAACTTTGCTTCCAAAATCAGGCAGCAGGCAGTACATTTTCTCTGCTTTGACTGATCATTGCACCTTATTTATAATACATGTGTGTGGAGGGATGTGTATGTAAGACTTACTGCTGACATTTTTATATTTAAACTATATCAGTTTTACCATTATGCCAGTTGAAATGAAAACTTTTAGTGATTACTAAGCTGTTTTTAAAAAGTTTGAGTAAATGCCTAATGATATTTAGTATTTGCAGAAGTACTTTTCAATCCTAAGTAAAGTCTTTAAGATTTCCCTTGAATTATAATTAGTGGAATAGTAAAGCTATTTCCTTAGCTGTCCTTCGAGAGCAGCTCTGCCTTCAGTTGCATCTTCCCAGCAGAAGCCTGCCTTTTACCTCTCTTTTTTACCTAAAAGATATTTGAGTTTATAGCACTAGGAGAGTTAATCTTTTCATTCCTATAATAAACACAGATGTATATACTTTTAGCTTTAAAGGTAAAAGAATGAAAGCATCCAACTAAAATATGATTCCTCAGATGTGTTCAAACTTTTATTAGAAATGCCTTTCACTTGTGAAAAAAATAACCTGAAAAATGAATACATATTAAAAAGCAAAAACTCACTCATAGACTCCTAGAAGCAAATTCAGGCACTTTGTCATTTCTTGAGAGTCAAGTATGGCCCATTCTCTGGCAGCTAAAGTTGTAACTACTTTTTAAGGGAGTGTTGTATAGAAGCTTTCTGCATAATTTTCCAATAGTAAATGTAGATGTAAAATCAGAAAAATCACAATTTCTACTTGCTTCCAGTTTTCCAAATAGTATTAATCCTTTTTGACGGGTGTGTATTTCATATGCATTGAGAAAAATGGCAACATTCTGAGCGTATTTATTTGTGGTAAGCATTTTTTATTTTTGTTTTTCGAGACAGGGCTTCTTAGTAGCTTTGGAGCCTATCCTGGTACTCGCTCTGTAGACCAGGCTGGCCTTGAACGCACAGAGACCTGCCTGTCTGCATGTGCCACCACCGCTTGGCTTGTGGTAATTTTTAATCCATAGTATTCTATGGTAAGTGATATTATTTCACAATGGAGAGAATGAAAGTTTTTAAATAAGTAACTAATCATTTTGATTTATATTATTCTTTATTTGAAAAATGAGGTTTGTGCAAAGCATGATATAAATTGCAAAGTAGAACCAGTCTTAGAACTTTTATGGTCATTTTCAAATAATTTTTTCCCTACTAGAGTAATTTTTATATAGCTTTTGATCCTTTGAATACATGTCTGCTGGGACATTTGAAACGTTTGCTGTGAGACCGTCTACTTAAGAGTGATTAATCCTGCTCCATAAAAGAGCATATCTCCCCTAAGAGCAGTGCCTCTGGTTTTTGTCGCTAGAATCCTTGCCAAAGAGAACCAACATTTGGTGGCATCAGCGACTGTCGTTCTTTCTGCTAATGGGCTTTACTTTGTACATGTATTTTTTCTTTCTGTCTTTTGAAAAGAAGACAAAGAAAACGTGTTGAAATGTATTTCTCCATGTACTAATTCTATGGGCTACATTTTCTATAATATTCTGGTTAATTCTGATAAAATTAACTTTGGTTTTTTGTTGTGTTTTGTGATTCTGGCTAACCTGAAATTCATAATGTAGACCAGGCTAGTCTCACAAGTATCCACTTGCTTCTGCCTCCCAAATCCTGGGATTGAAAGTATGCCTCACCACACAAGGCCTACTTTAGTATTCTTAGAAAAACAAACAGAGTCTCTAGATAGCTGAGAATGGATGCTAGGAAAATAGATGGCTTTGGCTTACATGTGAGAATGTACATTCCTTGTTCCTTTAACCTAGACAGCTGTTATATATGAGTGCATTTCATAGTAGACTGAGTAAGTAGTTCATTTAAAAATACCAAAGTGCATCAAAAGCTGTTCTGAAATAGTGCCTATGCAGTAGTGCAGATAATCTTACCTCCAAAACAGTAACTATGAATGAACACATTTAGCCATTCTATTTCGTTTATGAATAAAAAATTCTTAACTAAAAGTAAGCAGAGGCCCATTTCCACAGTTAACAGCCACTGCTACTTGTTAATATAGTAGAGCTGCGATCACTTACTGCCCTTGACCATTACCAGAAGTCTCAGAAATGGTTCCAGTTACTTCACTGTTCCTGTGCTGGCAGTTGACTCACTTCAGATGCTATGCGACTTATATAGCAGAATGTCAAAGCTTATTAAGATGAGACAGTTTGGCATTGCTGCCACTACTGTTGATGTTGTTGTTCAGAGTCAGTCAGGTTCTCACATTTGTAGCCCAGGCTGGTCCGGAACAGCCCTAGCTCAGCTTCCTGATGGCCTGTGTGAGTCACCATGCTACGTCAAGTGACGTGTGTATCTTTCGTAGTTATTTTTAGCATTTTTCAAACTTCAGAAATAAGACATAGTAAATTTCACTTTAATGACAGATTAATAAAATGTTAGACTCATGAATCAGCAGTAAAAAAATTAAGCCTCTTCTCTATATCATTGTGAAACTGTAACTGTCTTCTACTTAATACATTAATTTGTAAAGATACTGAAGATTTCCCATATATTTTCTGCCCATGTTTGTAATGGCAGCCGTCCTACCAGAATGCTGCCTTTCTCACACTGGGGAATGTATCATAGATAGGTTTTTATACCCAGCCTGCATAGTTTTAGGTTGAGTTTCTTTGTGGCAAGTTGCAGGGTTATACAAATCAGTGATGGTGAACATGCACTATTGTGTATGGAGAGAGTTTAGTGCTCATTTCACTCCACTATTCTGCCTATTCATTCCTTCCTCCCCACTACTGCATACAGAGAGAGCTTAGTGCTCATTTGTATCTACTGCTCTGCCCATCCATTCCTTCCTCCCCCAGGCTCCGGCAGCCTTTGGTCTTCTCAGTCTTTATAGTTTTGCCATTTCTAGAAAGTCATATAGTGGATCACACATCATGAATTGCTTTCATTTTGGTTACCTTTACTTAATAACATCTTTATGTTTCTGGTCATGTCTTCCATTGGAGCATCTAATAACCCATTGTCTAGGTATACCATGGTGTCTATCCAGTCATGGGGCTTCCGGATATTTGCAGGGCATTTTTAGTAAAGTGTTGTTCAGGATGTAATGTTTGTTTCTATTTATATACATCTGTTTTCACTCCCTCTTTCTGATCCCTTGATCTGTGTAGTGTTTACCAATACTACACCATTGTGATTACTATAGCTTTGTAGTAACTCCTGAAGTTTGATAATGGCAAGCCTCCTTTGATATAATTTTAGATATTTTTACTTCTCCACATAAACCTTAGGATGGTTTTGTTAATATACACAAAATAATTTAGAGGGGGGATTACATTGAATCTTTAGGTCAATCACAAAAGCTGATCTCTTAATATTACTTACTAATGTAGAATATTTCTTTCTTTTTTTTTTTGCTGAGAGGGCTTTTTTTTATTACTGATTTTTATTGGGCTCTACATTTTTCTCTGTTCTCTTCCCTGCCTCTCCCCTCCTCTTCAACCCTCCTCCAAGGTCCCCATGCTCCCAATTTATTCAGGAGATCTTGTCTTTTTCTACTTCCCATGTAGATTAGATCCATGTATGTCTCTCTTATGGTCCTCATTGTTGTCTAAGTTCTCTGGAATTGTGATTTGTGGACTGGTTTTCTTTGCTTAATGTTTAAAAACCACTTATGAGTGAGTACATGTGATAATTGTCTTTCTGTGTCTGGGTTACCTCACTCAAAATGTTTTCTAGCTTCATCCGTTTTCCTGCAAAATTCAAGATGTCGTTTTTTTTTTT
>PVIU01007962.1:0-87300 GCA_004026605.1 Ondatra zibethicus | reverse complement strand
CTCTCACATTAGGTGTCCTGTGTCACCCCTCACCTTGTGTGTCCTGTGTCACCTCTCACATTAGGTGTCCTGTGTCACCTCTCACATTAGGTGTCCTGTGTCACCTCTCACATTGTGTGTCCTGTGTCACCTCTCACATTAGGTGTCCTGTGTCACCTCTCACATTAGGTGTCCTGTGTCACCTCTCACATTGTGTGTCCTGTGTCACCTCTCACATTAGGTGTCCATTGTCACCTCTCACATTAGGTGTCCATTGTCACCTCTCACATTGTGTGTCCTGTGTCACCTCTCACATTAGGTGTCCTGTGTCATTCCTCACAGATACTGAATGTGATTGAACACTGTGGTGTTTTTCTTTTTCCCCTTTCCTTTGAGACATTATTGTGTTAATCAGATTAATACACAATTGTAAGAAATGGCACATAGAGGTGACGTGGTGGCTCACTGGTGGTGCTTGCTTGTTTGCACGAGGCTGGTTCAGTCCCTTGTATCACAAAGGGAAAATGTGGAGAGATCAATGTACATGTGCCCAAGTCCGTTATTCTTCATGCTTAGATTTTTCTGGGGTCTGAGTGGCCATAGATGGCCTGCTGGAATCTTAGCGTGCCATGGTGTTCTCCTGGGAATGTGATGCAATGTTCTCTGCTCTTCTGAGCTTTCCCTATTGCCGAGTGAAATTACCATATTGACTGAATTTTTAATGAGTGATATGGCATTCATTTTCTTTTCCACAGATGGAATTTTATGCAAATGCTATTGAAAGTAATTACAGAGCTGTGAAATCTTCTTTGATAACGAGCTATTTCTGTCTGTTTGGTTTCAGGTTGTTTCACGAAGAAATCCAGAAGACGTCCAGGAGGTAGCATGCTTTTCCTTGTGAATATTCCTCTTATCCTTGTTGAAGAAACTGCCAGAGTTACTTGTATGAGTGTTTGTATTTGTGTGATGGTTTCTCTGACTACAGGACAGTAGCTGTGGTTACACTTCATCCTGCTGAGTAGGCGCTAAGTGGTGGGAGGGAGAATTCCAGGGGCCAGCGAGCTTTCTCTTTAGCCCTCAGCTGACTCCAATGCTAGTCAAGGACTTTGCTGACCTTTTCAGTCATGATGCCTGTTCATGAAAGCACAAGTGTTGGTGACTAGTGTCGATTTTAAAGCTTTAGTAATAGGTTAGGGGCTCCGCATATTCCCACTTCCGTGTTGGCTTCGCGTGCTGACACTGTGACTCTCCAGGGTATCCCTGCTTATTTTTATACAGGCTTCTTTTGTGTTCTGTCACCTTCTCCCCAGGACGATGCTGGCCTGGCATGTTCTGCTTAGAGTGGTGGGGTTCTCACTAGCGTTTCTTTGCGCTGGGGGCTTGGTTTAGGAGCGCTGATGAAGTGGCTGCCTCCCTCAGTGCATGCTAATCTTGTTTGATTCCCACTCAGTTTTGAACTAGAGACACTATGTAGAGAGACCCTACCCCAGCCATGTGTTTAAACAGATGCTGTCAATTCAGCGGTGGTGTTGGTTGTCCCCCACTTGGATCTGAGCATCTTTGGATGCAGTGTGGACATCTGCCTAGCTGCAGGCACCGCCCCTGCTCAGAAGCACCTGGCTTGATTCGTGCATTTGAGTTGATTGTTTCACACTGGTTGGCCCAAGTTCATCAGACTCGTGATTTATCTGACTTGGTAGTTTTTGTCTCATGACTCAAAGTCACAGTAAAAGGCACCTTAAAAAGATTTCACAGTGTTTCCTTCATGAGCTTAGAGACATCTTCGTTATCTCCCTAATAGGAAGAATACTATTATTTCAGACAAGAAGGACCTATGTATATCTCACAATTGTTCTCTTTTTGCATGCCAGTTGCTAGCACAGAACATTCTTTAGAATTCGCCTTCTGATTATTTACTGCCGCTGCTTATAGGCTTGCTTTTGAGAGTTTACAGCTCTGTCAGCCTTGGGAATGGGTTCTCACCTGTGACCATGACATCTGATTGCTGTGCTGTGGTTGTACCTTGATGTCCCCCTTTCCAGGGAGAATCCTGAACCGACTTGTCCATGAATGCACTCTCTGCCATTTCCTTACTCCTTTTTGGGGGAAACTCATAATACCAACTGCTGGTGACCCAGCCATCAGCAGTCTTTTGTAAGTGTCCTTCAGTTAGATAGCTGCATGCTTTTATGTTAGAAATGATACAACAAACTTAGTCTTCTTTGTAGCTGACTTCTTAAGCCATAGAATAACCCAAAATTCTAACTGTGCCTCTAGGTTTTCATTTGTCATGTTTAAATGTTGGTTCTCTTTTAGAAGAGTTTATTGTTCAGGCATAAGGTCCTTTCTGTCCATGTTCTTAAACCTGTGAACTCACGGATTTAGTTTCTGCTTTAGAATATGCTCAGGCCTCCCCAAAGCTCTTGGCAACTAATAAACACATGCTTAGTTTAGTAAGCTGTCTGTAATGGAGAAATCTTTCTGTCCTTTTGTAGAGCTTGTCCGACCCTCCAGATCTGCTCTTTTCCTCAGAATGCTAGAGAGTATGCACAGGGAGTGAGTCACTTGGCATTATGTAGGCAGCTTTCCTTTTCAAATTCCCTCTACACTTCTAAGGAGAAGCTGAGCGCTTGGGGCAAAGATTCAGTTCATGAGATGCTTTCCGTGCAAGCAGGAGCACCTGAGTTTGATCTTAAGCGCTCACACCTTTCCCCAGGTACAGTGATGTGTGCTTGTAATCTCAGTGCTGCGAGCAGAGATGGGCAGATCCTGGGGCGGATAGCGACTGAGGACAGAGGACACCTAATGTTGACCTCTGGCTTCCACATGTGCGTGTACAGACACGTGAATAAATAACACAAAAACTCAAAAAAAAAAGAAGGAAAGAAGATGCACAAGCAAATAGTGTAACAGTCATATTTGTCATAAGCAAAGGTGACCCAGCAAGTTTTAGTACTGAGTGAGAGCGGAGATGAGAAAGATGTCAGGTGATGTCATAAGCACAGGGAACAAGTGTTTTGGTGTCACTAAGTTTAAGGATCTGAAAAGGAAATGATTATCATATGTTGAAATGCTAAAGGGAATGTGTTAATGAAAAATTGAGCTTTTAACAAATTTTTAATCTATATATGGTCATCGAATGCTTGACTGGTGAAGTTTCTTCAGAGTGACATGCACACTTACAGAGCCCACGCTTGCTTCCATCGTTTTGTGGGACCTGCCAGGCCTTTTCAGAGAAAATCAGTTCTGTATGTGTCTGCTCCCATCTTAGCAGACACACCAGTCCCTGCTGCTCTGTTGGAAGAGTCCGCTCCCGTCTCAGCACACACAAGTCCCTGCTGACATGTTGGAAGTATCCATTCCCGTCTCAGCACACACCAGTCCCTGCTGCTCTGTTGGAAGTGAGTTTGTTCCCATTCCCACTTGAGGATTTCTGGGAACTTCAGATTTAATGAAAGGAGTAAGAGGAGAGGAGAAGGCGGCTGGGGCCACCACTGTCAGTGTTCTGGTTCTGGGCCTGGTGTAGAACAGGACCCGTGGTGATAAAGCCCTGGAAGAGCTTGACTCTGGCAGATTTATATGGCTCTATATAATCTGGTGTTTAATTGTGAACGTTTCCCCCAAGTTACCACCCTTTATTTGAAAATGATCTTGACTAGATGTTTTATCTGCAAATGTGATTGTTTCATAATCTCTCGTTTTTTGAATCGCTCACACTCATCTTGTAATGGTTCTTATGGCCCCCGGCCCTGCAGAAGACGCTGCATTCAGAGGCTTATTACCCACTCCTCCCTGAGCTTTTGGCAGCATAGTACTAGTGTACTTTGAGTTACTTGTGTATTTATGGATCCATATTTAATTATGATTTTGATCGTCTGAGTGGGACCTTGCAGACTGGCCTGAAACTCACTGTGTAGCCCAAGCTGGCCTTGGACTCAGGATCTTTCTGTTTAGCCTTCTGAGTGCTGGGATCTTAGGTGCAAACCATCATGTCCAGCTCAGTTTGACACATTTTGAGATGTAAAAATAACACTTTTTCTCATGACAAAATAATGTGTCTCTGTCAAGACTGGAAGCTGTGACATTTGCAGCCATCTGCAGTCTGCCCTGTCCTGAGTCCCTGACTTTCCAGGTGTTGGTTGGAGGCGGTAGATGCTCTGGCCCTTACTTGTGCTAGAACTGTTGGTTCTGGGTGGCCAACGTTTCTCCTGTTCGCTGGCACTGTGGACTACCTCAGCATAGCCAGGCTTCTGTTTTCCTCATCCTTGCTCCTTCCTGGTCCTTTGGTGTCTGCTGTCCCTTGTTGGATTCTTTGTCCCGTCATAGACACTGAGGAGCGGCTGTTGACGGCTGCCCATTGCCTGCTGACGGCTCTGGAGCAAGTGTGTCTTACACTTAGACCTCAAACCCTCGTGTCCTGTTGAACAGCTCACAAGCACGTGAGCCAGATGTGCACAGGTGGCCTCTGACAGGCTTCAAGTACCAGCTCTTTCTTGCTTCCCACCTCAGGAGACCACCACCTTTACTCAGTCACTGACTCCAAGATTCTAGGGCTATCTTTGGCATTGCCCTCTTGTTAGAAACTTGGTCCACAGTCTCTCCTCTACCTCTCCATGCTTTTTGGCTCTGGTGACCTCTCCTCCAGATGCCACTCACTGTAGCCTTGCTCAGTGTCCAGGGAGCCCTTCTATACCACTTTCATGCAGCTTCTCAGCATCCGTCAAGCCCTTTGTGAAGTCATCCAGGCTGGCTTGTTCTTCTTCCCTTGACTGTGGACCCTGAAGGTGGGACTTGACTTCCCATCTCATACTCTGGGACAATATAGTGCTCAGCACAGGGTAGGGATGCTGGTTTGGGTGACCACTTTTGTGGGGTAAATGAGTAAAAGTGAAGCACTGGGCAGAAGCCACTTGTCTGATTCATGTTGTGGTCTATAGAGCCCCCGAGGCGATTATAATTATGAACACCAAGAAACACCCTCTTCAAGGCTAACTTCAAATAATAGGACAAAATTTGGCAAGACTTGAAAATCTGCTCTAATGGCTTTTCTGGCCTCGAGTTTGGCCATTATCATCCCTACTCTGCATATACATGAAAGCACATAGACTCTTCAACCCTTTGGGAGGGAAGGAATTTACAACTTAGGTTTTCTTTACTTTGTGGGGCTCAGAGCTGACAGTGACAATTAAGGCCGTGCATCCAATATTTCCTTTTTATAAAGTGTGGTTTTCTAATTTAATATAAGTAGGGCCAAATAATTTATGCTAATGTCAGCAAATTGCTTCTCCATGCTGTCTAATCTAGAGGATTGTTACTTTATTTTGTGATATGTGAGTTTTAATTATATTATGGTTAATGTTGGCTTTGTTTAAGATTTATGAAGATTTATGGAATGTGAGAACACATCTTTTCTTCCTTCACAGGCCTTTCCCCTTCACAGTTAGTCTTTTTTTTGTGGGGTGGGGGAAGGGAACAAGTGTTATATCCTTTTTGTTTAAAATTTCCTAAGTTGGGGGCTGGAGATGACTTGGAGGTTAAAAGGATTTTCTGCTCTTGCTGAGGACCTGGTTAGTTCCCAGCACCTACATTGTCTCACAAGCACCTGTCACTCCAGTCCCATTTCTGGCCTCTGAGGTCTCCTGCATGCATGCAGCACACTCATGCAGGCTCGTATGCCTGCACATAAAATAAATGAGTAAATCTCAGAAAAGGATTAAAACATAAACCGCCTGAGTCGCTTCCCGCCTTGTAAACACTGTATTTGAGACGGTGTTTCCCGCCTTGTAAACACTGTATTTGAGACGGTGTTTCCCGCCTTGTAAACACTGTATTTGAGACGGTGTTTCCCATCTAATTCATTCCCAGGCCAATAGTAACCAGTTTTTGGAGAGAATATATTTTATGTAGCATAGACCATTTTTGTACCAGGTTGAATACTTTTCTAGAACGAATTAAAAGGTTTTTAGGAAACAGGACTTAGGAACCTGAAGTTAATGATATTAGGAAGAAGCACGGCTTTAGATTTAAAGCAGACCTTTAACCCTGTGGGCTGGATTGTGTATGTTTGCTATACATTGTGATTTCGAATATTTAAAGAAAATATTATTTGTGGCCCAGAGACAGAATGCTTATGCTCTGAAATATGCATTTAATTTGTTTTCTTTTCAGATAATTGTATGGAAGAGATACAGTGACTTTAAGAAACTGCACAAAGAATTATGGCAAATTCACAGAAACTTATTCCGACACTCAGAGCTGTTTCCTCCATTTGCTAAAGGGATAGTGTTTGGTAAGTGCCCTCCTAGTTTGTGACTGCTGCCCCTGTCCACTCATGTCCTCCCACCCTCACCCCACCCATCAGACTGGGAGTTGAATCTAGAGCCTCATACTTGCTAGGCAAGTTTTCTGCCACTGATCTACAGCTCAACCCTAAAACTGTGATTACATGCGATGATTAGCTAATGGTGGTCTGTGCCGAGCCCTCTCACCCGCAGTGATGATTCATCCAGTTCAGCAAGCCCTTGACACTGTTCTCGCATGCCTAGTATAGTTCATATATAACATACATTTCCTCTTCTCAGACACGGGGTAGCGGCATCTCTGGCCAGGCAGAGAGACTGGGAAGCTGAGAAAAGATGTATCATTCATACGTGTGACCCTGGATGGTGTCTTAGTTAGGGTTCCCATTGCTGCGATGAAACACTGACCAAAGAGCAAGCTGGGGAGGAAAGGGTTTATTATGCTTACACTTCTGTATTACTGTTCATCACTGAAGGAGTCAGGGCAGGAACTCAAACAGAGCAGGAAGCTGGAGATGGAGGGGAGCTGCTTACTGGCTTGCTTCCAATGACTTACTTGCTCAGCCCACCTTGTTATGGAACCCAGGACCAACAGCCCAGGGATGGAACCTCCCCCCAATGTCTGGGCCTCCCACATCGATCACTAAATGAGAAAATGCCCTACAGCTGGATCTCAAGGAGGCCTTTCCTTATCTGAGGCTCCTTCTTCTGATGACTCTAGCATGTGTCAAGTTGACACACAAAACCAGCCAGTAAAGATGGGCTGGCTCTTGCCCTCCGAGTGCCTTTCCTGTGTCCCAGCCCCAGAGTAATGTCTCTGTGGTTGTGTGGTGCCTTGGCTTGCAGGCACTTTACCATATCAGCCCTGCTTGCAGCCTTAAGTGCATCGTTTTCACCTCTTTCTCCACCCTTCCCCACATAAACATGGCTAACAGCAGTACAAAGAGAGCATGCCACAGCCTGGCTGCTGGGCTGCTTTGAGAGCTCCACCAAATAAATTATTATTTTTTGATTTTGCTTCATTTGGTTTTTAGGACATAGGCAGAATGCAGCCTGGGTCTTTGCTGGAGTAGAAAACAAATGGCTTCCAGGCGAATTCCTGGTAGAGTTCTTTCTCTTTCCTCTATGTACCTCCTGACCTGGCCTTCTGTGCTTGCGTTTTTTCTGAGTATTCTGGTCTTTTGAGCCTGGCTGTAGCAATCCCTAGGTTTTTAGGCTCCTCTGGTTCACAAATCCGTTAGTTTCCTTGGCCTGTGAGTCACCCAGCACACAGCTCCACTCCCACTTTCAATTTTCTGAGTTAGTTACTTCCCTTTTTTCTGTGATAAAACACGTGATGAAACAGCTTATGGGGGAAGAATTTGTTTTAGCTCATAGTTCAGGGGACACAGTCCATCACAGTATGGTGTCTGCAGTGGGTCTGTGTTAGCGGGAGCTGACAGTGGTGACATCTCACATAGTACTGATGAGGAACTGTAGAGGGAGGACAGTAAGGAACATTAGCAGTGACCCTCAAGGCTTGTCCCCAGTGACCCACGTCCGCCTACTAGGCCCCACTTCTTAAAGGTTCCACAGCCACCCATGAAAGTACTCCTAGCTGGAGACCAGTATCACATATATAGCCTAGGGGACAGTTTACATCCAATCAACAATGTGCTTATGTTAGCCTATCTGATACTATGTCAGGGTTGGTCATTGTGACCTGCAGCAGAGGTGTTCCTTGTTTCGAAGATTTGGCGATAGAGGTCTGTGGCTTCTCCACTTCCCTCTCTCCTGCTTCTCCTCCCTTCCTCCTTTTCTCTTCCCTCCCTCCCCTCTTCCTTTCCCTCTTCCCTCCCCTCTTCCCTCCCCTCTTCCCTCTATTTCTGTTTCTCCCTACTTCCCCTTCTATCTTCCTCTCTCTCTGTTTTTTCTGCTCCCCTCCTTTTCCGTAACCCTCTCTTCCTCTTCCTTTCACCCCCATCCCCATTCTCTTCCCTTGCTCTGAGAGATACCAACTTTCTGATAAAGACACTGGGAACCTATAGTGAGGCACATGATGAGCAATGGGACCTCCAGCCATCAGGCACTAGGTATGAAATGGACCCAGACTGTGGATGAATGTGGAAATTCTCCAGTGCGAGTTTAACCTTGCGGTGACTGCAGCCCTGGTTGACAGGGTGGGACCCTGCGCTAGAGCCTCCCAGCTGTACCTGCCTACAGGTCCTGACCCTCAGAGTCCCCTGAGATGGGAACTGCCTGCCACTGTAGTTTGTCATGTAGTAAGAACTACTTAGTGGATTTTGTTGCCTGGAAGTGGGGCTGTTGCCAACCAAAGGCACAAATGTGACCCTGAAGAGGTGATCAGTGGAAGTGACATGGCTGAGCCTTTCCAGTGCTCTTCCTGACCTGGGGACCATTCTGAATGGCTGTTGTTTATTGGCCCCTGCTCTGTGCAGAGTTCCACAGATGAATTTCTTCAGGCTGTTGTAGGACTGCCCCACTCACCATCTTCACACTTCCTCAAGGCATTTGCACACTTTACAGCTGGAGATTGGGAACAGATGCAGAGAACCCTGCGTGATCCAGCAGCATCAGTGGCATTCACCTGAGAATGAGGTGGGCAGCTAAAATTTGTTGCCAGTGTTAATTAGCAAATACTTAGTAGCCTGAAAGCTTGGGCATTACTCTGAATAAGTCACAAAGCGTCTTTTGGGTGCTGTTGTTGTTTAAATGTGAACCCTGTTATAGGGACTCAACGTTTATTCATCAATTGGCGATGCTGTACTGTGGAGCCTTTGGAGGTGGGGCCTGGATGGAGGACGTGGGTCTTTGTAGGGTGGGTCTTGAGGTTTAGAACCCTGCCCTGCTTCCTGCCCTTTCTCTGCTTCCAGATCCTTCCTAGATGACTAGACTCTCACCACCACACTGTCTCTGCCATGATGGGTTGTGTCTCTTCAAATCATGAGCCAGATAAACCTTCCCTTGGATTGCTTCCTTTAGGTGTTTTATGACAGCAATGAGAAAAGTAACAGATCAGGGCCGTACCTGGAGAGGCAGCTCTGCTCTGAGCCAGGCCTCTCCGGAGTGTGGGGGTTTAGACCTTAAGCTGTTTACTGTTCCCTTTAGCTGTTTGTTAGCCTTGGGACCCAGCTCCAACATTCATAGTTAGTTTGTTTCTTTGACACCTTTCTGTGTACAATGTGGGTCGCTCTTTGCCACTGCTGCGCTGCTACTTTGTGGTTACTCTTGTGCTGTCACTGTGTCTGGTAAGCATGGGCAGGTGCCCCAGATCTGTTAGTCAAAGTGTCTTCTTGGATGAATTTTTATTCCAACGGTAGGTCCTCTGAAAATTGTGTGGCACCTTTAATTCGAGAAACATTAAAAAACAAAACAAAACAGGCATTGGGAATGAGTACCCAAACAAGCTTTGTCCTTGAAGAAGCTCAGTGTCCTGCTGTGGAAGAAGTGAGTGGCAGCCTCTCTGTCATGTTGCTTTGTCCTGCATGGGAAACACAAGACGGGTACACCACTTGCTCCTCCTGAGTGTAACCGAAGGTGCAAATCAGTTTATGAAGCCACCAGGCTGGATGTGGTGGTGCACATCTATAACCCAGCACTCAGGATGCCGAGGCAGGAGGATCATGGGTGTAAAGCCATCCTGAGCTACAAGTCAAGGCTTGTCTCAAAAGCAAGGAAAAAACAAAGCAAAAGTGAAGTCAGCAGAGTGAGGAGCATTAACTGTCCTCTAAAGCCACCCCAGAATTTATTCTAGAACAAGAGCCCTCCTTCTCTGCTCCTAGTAAGCGGTGATGTCCCCGAGAGTGGGACCTGGGTCTGCCTAGTGGAGGGAACTAGATAGCCACAGGAGGGGTAAACTGCTGCGTCCGTCAGAGGGAAGCGTGCTTTTTCCTCGCTATCTCTTCAGTGAATTTTTGTGTTAATTCATTTCCCTGTCTGCATAGGAAGTGCACACGAATGGCAGACAGACATTTGGGTCCCAGAAATTCTCTTTGTCTTCTTAAAGATTATTGAAGGCCAGAAATGACTGTTGTTGATGCTGATTATAGCTATTACTATTTATCACAGTAGCAATAAAAAAAGAAAGAAAAGAAAAGGGAACAAAAGGAAAAAGAAGACAGCTGAATTTGAGCCAGACTGAAGTTCTGCGACGTGACGTGCTGTCTGTGCTCAAGGTCCTTGAGGAAATCCAGTCACAGATGCGCTGTTGAAAGGGAGGGGTATTAAGTGGACATGTTCTTCTTTGGTAGTCCAGAACTCTGCTAGTGATCAACCCTTACAGGCTAACTGCACCTTAGAATTTGAAGTTCAGAGTGCTCAGTTACAGTTCTTGGTTGTCTTTGACTTTTTAATGCCCTTTGCCCATTTGAAAAGTACTTTGCTAGGCCTGGAGAGATGGCTCAGCAGTCAAGAATACTGGCTGCTCTTTCATAGAATCCTGGTTTGGTTCCCGGCACCCACAAGGCAGCTAACTGCTATCTGTCACTTCAGTTCAGTTCTGACCCCTTCTGACCTCCGAGGCCACTGGGCACTC
The DNA here is from genome assembly GCA_004026605.1 of Ondatra zibethicus. NCBI lineage: Eukaryota > Metazoa > Chordata > Mammalia > Rodentia > Cricetidae > Ondatra > Ondatra zibethicus. The sequence goes on along the minus strand of PVIU01007962.1, from coordinate 76,488 downwards.
ATGAGGCGCTCAGACTTACATGCAAACACTTGTAAGGAAAAACAAATCTTAAGAAAAGAAATATTTTCATGCCCATGTTTTGCAGATCTTAAAGATAGTTCCTGGTTTGGTTAGATGATGCCAGCAAATGTTTATATGGCCAGAGATCTCTAAAAAGGAGATTTTAAGTCCTGGGAAGCTGGCAAGCACAAGCTGTCTCTTGGCTAGAATCTTCTCACCAACAGCAATGCCATCGGTGGTCTTCCTGGAGGCGTTGGACTCTCTCTGTCTCTTCTCACAGTTTGTTTCACAGAATTTTAATATGAGTTCTCCAAGGGTCAGGATTCAATAAGTTTAATAATTGTTACTGTTTTCTTGATGGTATTTCCTCAGTGAAACTGCCATAACAGTTTTTATGAGAAAGTGGCAGAAAGTAGCAAAATAATTATTAGTAGGTTTGGTGCTGTTGTCTGGTGTCCTGCTGAGGGGGCCACAGTTTTGCTACCATCGTGTGTAGACCATTAGTGCAGCTGTCAGCACAGAAAGATGCCGCAAATGCTATGGTGTCATCATAGAAATGATTGACCTTGTTGACTGGCCCTCAGGATGCCTTGGATCACACTTTGAGAATGAGTGTTGTGTGTATTGTCTTAGTCAGTGTTCTACTGATGTGAAGAGACACCATTGACCACAGCAACTCTTGTAAAAAAATAAAAGCATTTAATTGGACTGATTTACAGTTTCAGAGATTTAGTCCATTATCATCTTGGTGGGAAGCACTGCAGGTCACAGGCAGACATGGTGCTGGAGAAGTAGTTGAGAGTTCTATTCCAGATCCACAGGCAGCAGAAAAAGAGACCCTGGGTTTGGCATGAGCTTTTGAAACCTCAAACCTTACCCCCAGTGACACACTTCCTTTAATAAGGCCATATCTCCTAATCCTTTCAAATAGCGCTACTCCCTGGTGACCAAGCCTTCAAATCCATGAGCCTGTGGGGGCCATTCTCATTCACACCACCACACACGTCATGGGCATGCCCAGTCTGAAGCTGTAGGAAATGCGCTGGAATTAGAAGGGTGCGTGAGATAAGCATATATGTGCATATACATAGACGTGTATATGTATTCACTTTTTCTCTCATCTAAAGTTAATAATTAATTGATTTTGAGGCAAGGTGTCATTGTGTGGCTCTTGCTGGCTTGAAACTTGCTATGTTGTTAGGCTGGTCTCAGATAGACAGATCTTTCTGCTTCTGCCTCCTGAGTGCTGGGATTAAAGGTGTCCAGCACTATGGCCTGCCTGAGCTGCATTTTTGGGTTAAAGCAAATATTGAACAACACTGTGTTTGGTGAGCAGACCCTCCTGCCCCGTGTGAAGAGTGCTTGCCTGCGTTGACAGCTTCTGTGAGTCAGGAGGGCTGTTAGTATTCTCGCTTTGTATTTTCCGTACTGTGAGTTGTTAAAGCACTTTCAGACTTGCTTTAAGTTATGTGTGTGTGCACGTGTCTCTCTCTGGGTCGGTGTTGGGCACATGAGTGCTGTGCCCAAGGTCCCTGGAGCTCAAGTTACAGGCAGTTGTCAGGCACCCAATGTGGGTGTTGGAAACTGAACTCTGGTCCTTTGCGAGGGCTGTATGTGCTTTTACCCGCTGAGCCAGCTCTGTAGCCCCCTCGACTCTGATGTCGAAGACACGGTTTGCCTTTTTAAGTCATTGCAGCTGTCACTGTCAGTGTGGCTTCTCAGCGCATGCTCTCAGCTCAGTGCCTGTTGTTGATGCATTATCTTTGTCTGTCTTCACACTTCCTTATTATTAATCTTAATAAATGAGTAATTTGTCTCTTAGTAAACGGTGCAGCTCATTTGTAACACTTGATAACTCTAGTGAGCCCTGCAGGCCACAGCTGTGGCTGTGTGGGGAGGACTGTTGGCTAGCTATCGGTCTTTTTGAGTAGGTAGGCTCAGCAGGAAGGACTGTCACTAAATCTGCAGAATGTCAGTGATGCATCTTCTGTGCTGGGGCCACAGTGAAGAGAATGCTCCACGGCGGTCAGATAGCATCAGCCACCTTACTGCCCAGTCCTATTACCCATGCAGTCGCAGGAGCCCAGGCAGTTCAGGATGGGTTTAAATTTGCTATGTAGCTGAGGATGTCCTTGAATACTTGATCTTCTGCCTCCACCTCCCCAGTGCTAGGATTATAGGCATTAACAACTCCATCTGGCTTTGCAGTGTGGTCTCAGAGAATCACTGCCCAGTGGGCTTCTGTAGTGTGTTCAGCGTGTCCTGACATTAGCTGTTACCTGTTGCTTGGTTCACTGCCCCGCCCTCCGTGTGTCTTCTCTGACATTGCACTCCGTTTCTGTTGAGCCTTTGAGACTTCCAGTCTATGTTTCCTGTGGGATGAGCTGCTCTCTTTTCCTGGTTCTAAGGACAACCAATCAGCACTTTCTATTTAACTGAAACTTTTTGTAAATATTTTACTAATATTTTAAAATGCATATTATGTTCAGTGATATCAAGTAATACTTCTTTTATCTTTTTTCCATTTTTTTAATTTACAAAAATTTCAGCTTTAGAGAAGGGAACCTAAAAGAATGGGGCAGTGGGCACTTGTGCACCATTTCCAGGGCCGCTCATTCTTAGCCTTCCTAGCCCTTCCTGTGTCTCTGAGCACAGCTTCCTCCCCACCGTTATTTCATAATAACTTACAAATAGTGTCTTTTTTAATTTTTTTTTTTTTTTTTTTTTTAGACAGGGTTTCTCTGTAGCTTTGGAGCCTGTCCTGGAGCTCACTCTATAGACCAGGTTGACCTCGAACTCATAGGGATCTTGCCTGTCTCTGCCTCCCGAGTCCTGGGATTAAAGGCGTGTGCAACCACTGCCCGGCTATATTGTCATATTTTAACAGAACTTCCTGTATTTCCCTGATGGTCACAGTGCAATACCATACCATTAAAGGGACTTTGGTGCGGTGTTGTGAAGTGGGTCACCCCTGTGCACACTTCCTCATCTGTTCTTCATGTGTCCTTTTGACCCATAGTTAGCTTTGCCTGAGCTATACCTCTTCCCTGTCACGTGATTTTAGAATGTATTTACTTATTTATTTTTGAGACAAGAGCTTATGCTGTGGGCTAGGCTATCCTGGAGCTCACTGTGTGGCCCAGGCTAGCCTTGAACTCACATTCCTCCTGCCTCAGCCTTCTGAGTCCTGGGACACAGCCTAAAACATGTTTATTGTTCAAGCTACAAAAATGACAAACCTAGACTGGTATGTAGCTCAGGGTAGCGCTTGCCTACTGTGTGGGAGGCCCTGGGTTCCAACTCTAGCACTGCAAAACCAAAGGAAAAGAGGAAAAACGATCCTGGTGACCCTGAGCGCCACCCGCCTCCTTGCAGGTCACAGCCTGAGCGTGGCTGTATGCTTCCTGCTTCACCAGAAGATTTATTGAGAACGACAGACTCGGAGTTAGGAAGATTCTGTAGAATCTGAGACCCTCCCATTCCTTGCGGCATGCTATTCAGGGCAAACTTTCCTTTCTTGGGCTTTTCTCAAAGCTCTTGATAGAAGCCCAGACGTAGCCGGCCCAGTCCCAGTGCCAGGCACAGTGAGCATGCTCTGCGCAGGTGCTGGGAGTCAGGGACTCAGCTATTAACTGTGTACTCTCGGTGCCACCTGACGAGGGTGGTTCCCACCTGAGGACCCACCACGCTTGTTCTCTGTCTGAACTGTGAGTGAAGTTCTGCCACCAGGCATTAGCATCAAGCTTTTGCTGGTTCATACTGGATGAGGGTCAGTTTCAGGTTACAGGACTCATGTGGACCGCTGGTATTGGCATTTTGTGTTTTGTGGTTAATTAATTCTCATTCTCTCTCTCTCTCTGGCTTAGTCTAGCATAGAACTGACTTTGTAGCCCAGAGCCCAGACTGACTTCACCCTTTTAGCAGCTTTCCTGTCCAGTCCCTGAGTGCTTACTCCACTGAGTAAGGAGTTGGCTTCTGTGCTTGATTCAGCATTACATTTTCAAAACTTGTAGGGTCTGGAGAGACAGCTCAGCAGTTAAGAGCTGAGTTAAGGCTGTTATTCTTCCTGAGGTCTAGAGTTCAATTTACAGTACTTAACATAGCAGCTGACAGCCATCTGTAACTGTAGCCCCATGAGATCTGATGCCTCTTCTGGTGTGTGTGCATAGACCTAAAAAAAAAATAAATAAAATTAAAAAATAAATAAATAATTGTAAATGGGTCTTTGAGTTGTTCTAAGTTATAGTAAAGAAAATAAAATGGGTATGTTTGCACACACCTATAATTTCAGCACTCAGGAGGGTGAGGCAAGAGGATTGCCATGAGTTCCAGGATGGTCTAGGCTATAAGTAGATCCTGTTTCAAAAAAAAATTGGAAAAACGAAATCCCAAAGGGTACTTGTAAATGATAGACAGCGGTTCCTGTCCTGGGCCGCCCAGCTTGGTGGTTAGTCCGGAACGTGTTACCGGATGGTTTTCTTGGTGGGAGAGTAACTTGCTTTGAATGTACAAAGTGTATGTGGTTTGTGGTATTGTGAATGGTGAACATTCCTAGGAAAAACTCGCTTGTATTTTATTCTTTGCTGGCAGTCTTTCTGTCCTGCTCATCAGCACTGTAGGAGAACCCCGAGCGGCTGTGAGAGAAGCAACTGCATTGCTTCTTCACGCTGCTGCATTTCCAGGGAAACTGGAGTACTGTAGGGGCTAACCATGTGCAGGGCTTGCAAGCACCTCTGCCCCCAGGGTCACACTTGAGTGTTGCTACATAAGAAGCTGGGTGTGGTGGCACACACCTGTAACCCCAGCACTTGGGAGGCAAAGGTAGGGGATCTCTGTGAGGTTTAGGCCAGCCTGGGCTACATAGCAAGTTCCAGGCCAGCCAGGGCTGCTTAGTGAGACTCTATCTCAAAAGAAGGGAGACATTTTGCTATCTCTGTTAGGGTGAGTAGTTATTATAGTAATATTCTTTTGTATCTTTGTGTTTATTCTTCATATTTTGTTGTATGTGTGATGTTTTCATATATGCATGGGTTTGTGTGCCAGAACATGTGTGTGTTGAGCCAGAGGTGGACCGCAGGTATCTTCTCTCTCTTCCTTCCCCTTTTGCTTTACCGGAGCTCACTGACTGGCTAGCACGGCTGTCAGTGAGCCTCCAGGGACCCTCCTGTCTCTGCCTCTGCTGCATCAGGACTGCAGAAGGGCGCTGCCGTGCCTTGTTCTTTATATGGGGCTGGGGGTTTGAGTTTAGGTCTTCATGTTTGTACAATAAGAGCTTCATTCGCTGAGAAATCTCCCCAGCCCTCAGTACAATTAAAAAAAAAAATATTCCAAGCTCTTTTGGAAACAAAGAAGTGAGCATGAACTTTCATGGACTCTGATGAGATGGCTCAATGTAATCAAGTCTTTTTTTACACATGCTGTTATTTTTTGTTGTACTCTGAAAACATTTACTTTATCTCCATTTATCCAGATTTAGTGGACTCGAAATGCATCCAGATCAATAGAAGTACAACCAATGCAAACTTTGGACAGATTTACCCTGCTGTTTCAGCAGTTTCCTCTGACTCGATGGCAGGGGGAGCTGAGTCATTAGCATTAAAGACACCCCATCCCCTGTCTTTCAAAAAATTTTTATTTTATATGTATGAGTGTTTTGCTTGCATGTGAGATGTGAGTCTGTGTGCATCACATGTGTGTCTGGTGTCCTGGAGGGCAGAAGAAGGGAGTGCAGTGGACTGGAATTGTAGGTTGTGGATGGTGGCAAGTGGCTGGGAATCAAACCTGGGTCCTCTGCAAGAGCAACAAGTGTTCTTAACCAGTGAGCTGTCTCTCTAACCACTCCTCCCATCCTTATATATATTTGTTTCAAATAAAGATGAGATCTTTAAGGCATCATTTACTTACTAATAAGTCCTATGTTGACTTCTCAGCATGTGCTTCATGTATTTGAAGATGGTGTGCAGTGGTTGTGTGGTTAAAATATAAAAAACCCCAGCACTATTTCTGCTTCTATTTTTTAATATTTATTTATTATGTATACAATATTCTGTCTGTGTGTATGTCTGCAGGCCAGAAGAGAGCACCAGACCCCATTACAGATGGTTGTGAGCCATCATGTGGTTGCCGGGAATTGAACTCAGGACCTTTGGAAGAGCAGGCAATGCTCTTAACCACTGAGCCATCTCTCCAGCCCCCTCTGCTCCTATTCCAAAGCCATAGATGCTTGTAGTAATATTATTCACTCTTAACTGTGTTTGTGTGTGTATGTGTTCGTGTGTGTGCATGTGTATGCATGCATGTGTGTGTGTGTAGGCTGAAGTCCATGTCAGATATCTATATATCTCTCTACCGCTATCTATCTGTCTGTCTGTCTATTTATCTATGTATCTATATTTGTTTGTTTGTATTTTTGAGACAGGGTTTCTCTATGTAACAGCCCTAGCTGTCCTGGAACTAGCTCTGTAGACCAGGCTGGTCTTGAACTTACAGAGATCTTCCTGCCTCTGCCTCTCGAGTGCTGGGATTAATGGTGTGTACCATCACCACCTAGCTGATGTCTTTTCCAATCACTGTCCACCTTACTTTTGGAGACGGGTTTCTCACTGAAACTGGAGCTTGCTGATTCATCTAGACTGGTCCAGCAGGCACGTAGGGGGCCTTACTCATGGTCCTGAGCTGTATGAGAAAGCAGGCTGAGCAAAGTATGAGGAACAATCCAGAAAGCATCCTCCATGGTCCCTGTATCAGTTCCTGCCTCCAGGTTCCTGCCTTGACTTTTTTTGAGGAAGGACTGTGATGTGGAATTGTAAGCTAAATAAACCTTTCCTCCTCAAGTTACTTGGTCGTGGCGCTGATCACAGCAATAGTAGTTAAGACACACAGCAAACACTTTACCCACTCAGCCATTTCTCTGCCAAATCAGTATTCTTTAAGAGAGATATTTTGGCTTGTAATTGCAAGTGTAGGTCCTTACTTACTTAGAAGAAATCATGAATATTTCACCTGTTTGACTATGCAATTTTTTTCAATATTGAATACTTTATTATTTCATCTCGGATGTTTTTTGTACTTATTGGGATGTCTGATGTTTTATTTCTGGATGGTGCGATGGATGGGGAGGCCGGCAGGACAGGGAAGTGTTCTTGTCTTTGGGAAAGTTGGTTTATTTGTTGCATATGAACGAAGAACAAGTGACAGATTTAGTGTCGTGGGTCATCCTCAGTACGATTACATGTGGCACAGTTCCGTACAAGATAGAAAAAGCCAGGTTTTTGTTTGTTTGTTTGTTTTTTTAACGTGTTTGGAAGTCTGGTTGCAGTCTGGGATGGAAGTGCCACAGTGCCCAGAAGTTGCAGCTTTGTCCCCTCTGCCTTCCACATCACTGTCTTTCCTGGCAGCAGGAAGGGACCTGGGCGAGATATTTTTTTTAATTTTTAAAAAATTTTTTTTCATTCAAAAATTTACACTTCTTCCCCTTCTCCCAGTTCCCTCCCGCTTCCCCACTACCCCTCCTCCCTCCCCCTGCATCCTTAAGAGAGGGCAGGGTACCCTGCCCTGTGGGAAGTCCAAGGCCCTCCCCCCTCCATCCCAGCCTAGGAAGGTGTGCATCCAAATAGACTAGGGTCCCAAGAGGCCCATACATGCAGTAGATACAGGTCCCAGTGCCATTATGGATGACTTCTCAGTCAGCCCCCATTGGCAGCCACATTCAGAGTCCGGTTTGATCACATGCTCACCCAGTCCTGGTCCAGCTGGATTTGGTGAGCTCCCACTAGATCAGGCACACTGTCTCAGTGGGTGGACGAACCCCTCGAGGTCCTGACTTCCTTGTTCATCTTCTCCCTCCTTCTGCTCTTCAACTGGACCTTGGGAGCTCAGTCCATTGCTCTGATGTGGCTGTGGGTCTCTGTCTCTATCTCCATCCATCGGACGAAATTCCTATGGTGATAATCAAGATATTCATCAGTGTGACTATGGGACAAGGCCAGTTCAGGCACCCTCTCCTCTGCTTCTTTAGGGCAGAGCCAGCCTGGTCTTTGTAATGAGTTCTAGGCCAGTCAGAGTCTAGGAAACTTTTTATTTGGATAGTGACTGCTGACTTGTTCTGTAGTGTACCAGAATTCCAGATGGTAGGAACCCTGCAGTTGACTGCTGCTGGCCTTTACTAGGTCCAGGGCTCTGGAGGGTGGGGAATGGACATTCTTGAAGGTTCTATAGCATTGCTGAATCTACAATCTGTGAGTTATGGCTTGGTCTGTCTGTCTTTCTGTCTGTCTTTCAATGTACCCTGTTAGGGTCTTCTATAAGAATGTTCCACCTTAAGACATATTTTACAGAGGGTTTTTCTGTCTTCATTAATCAGCTGCAGCTCACACAGATTTGCTAGCATGCTTTATGTGCTCGTCACTGAAACTTTGTGAAGATTCCTACACCATGATGACCTGTGTGCTGTTGTCGCAGGCTTGCTGTGGCCACGGGAGATTTAACGGTCTGTGACTCACTTTGTCCACAGGACACCTTAAAGCAGGGAGTGCAGGAGCTTGTATTTGAGCCCAGGCCTAGCTTCTCCTCCACCCAGTACAATAACTTTTAAAAATTACATAGTTTGCCACAGGCAGGACATTCGAGCGAGGGGATTTTAGTGCTCTGGGACCTAGGAGCGCCTTTTGTCTCAGGATTTTGTTAGTGCTTTGCAAAACCACTTAGAATGTTTTCAGACTGCGAGGACACTGCCCTTTTGAGTTGGTATTTTTAAAGCATTGCAAGGCAGCCTGTGCAGGGCAGGCGACATATCACAGGTGGTTGAGTGGGAAAGCCACACAGAGCTACCACACTGGAAAATCTCTTACTCCTGTTCACATCGTACCTATCATTAGAGCTTGTGTTTGAGCCACTGTGCCATCCTTGTGGAGTGGAGCACGCCTGTTCTGGGCACCTGTTTTCTCATGAGCAGGCCTTCATGAGCCGTCACCAGCAGCACATGCAGAATTTAGCATAAAAGCTTTCTGCTTCAAGCTGAGGTTTTTGACCCCACGCTAATACAGATGTCCTCATAATTTCCTCTCTTCAGCCTCCTGTGTAAACGAAAAAGAGTCGAGAAGAGAAACTTGTATGAGTGATTGCGGTATTAAATGACGAGAGGAAGCCATTTGAATTCTTTAAAATCCTCTTTCAACTTTAGTTTCCAGTTGCCATGTTCTTACATCGTGAGTTTCTTATGTGGGCAGGACCTGGGTTTGGATACAGCCTACTTATCAGTTGACAGTGCGGCTCCATTTCATCGAAAACATTGTAAGGCCATGATGTAGCTTTGATGACTGCACGCTGAGCACTGCAGATGTGCAGCATGGCCTGTGGTAGCTTCGCTCCCTGGGCCTAAACGGTCACAAAACCAAGCCGTCGTTCTATCCTAAGTGTTGACTCTCATTGACCTAGGGCGATTTGACAAGACTGTTATTGAGGAGAGACGCCAGTGTGCCGAAGACTTGCTCCAGTTCTCTGCCAACATTCCTGCCTTGTACAACAGCAAGCAACTTGAGGACTTCTTCAAGGTTTGTAGTCTTTCTGGAAAGCGTGTGCTGTGACACGCTTTTGCCCTTGGTGTGTGGAGTTTCAGGGGGATGCTCCCTCACTCTGGAGGTATGTTCTTTACTAGGAAGCGGATGTTACAGCGCGGCATCTGTTGTGTGCAGCCTAGAGAGCATCCCTGGTCTTCTGTCAGGTGGGGAGGAGAGAAGGCCTGGATTTCCCTTGCCATTTGATGTGTCGATTGTAGTGTTGGCGCAAAAAATAGTTAACATAAGACGGAAAGCCAGATGTTAAGGCACAAAGGAGTTAGTATTTCAGTGACGTAATTGCTTAAGGTTTATCCGCCTCCTTGTCTGTGATGAGAGTGTTCAGTCCATAAAGTCCCATCATGGCATCCCTGCTGTACCAGTGTGGTGACTGCCATCTGAGTGTGAACAGAAAAGCAATAGCTCCGTGGCCTGAATTTGTAAACTTAGGTACATAATTAAAGGAGTGATTGCGTGGAGATTCAATTTTAGTTAATTCTGAAACAGGGTTCCGCACTGTAGCCCAGTAACTCCCGTGATCCTCCAGTGCTGGGTTTGGAGGCAGAAATGCCACGCCTTGTTCAGCAGTCAGGAGCTCTCGCTGTTCCTGCAGAGGACCTGGGTTTGGCTCTTAGCACCCACATGAGGTGTGCACAGCTGCCTGTGACTGCAGTTCCAGGGGCTCTTACACCCGCTGGCTCTGTAGGCGCCGCACACCTGGGTGCACATACATGCATTCAGGCACACAAATCTACACATAAAATAAAATGTCTCTTTACTAAAGATAACCTTAATTTCTTTATGGTGTGCACTGGTAGCTTTCCCATATAAGTATCTTCTCAGATATCTGAGGTGCTGTGGATGTATCATTTGTGATTTGATAAAATCCAATGACTTTCTGATGAGCCCCACACTGGTTAGATGATCAGGCCCTAAGAACACTGTGAGTTGACCAGCTGCTGGGTTTTGTGAGTTTTTTTTCTCTCTCTCTTTTTTTTTTTTTGTATTGGTACATTTTCTTAAAATCGGTGGCAGATTTTAAACAATGTGCTCTCACAATATAGTTGGGTGTGGATTCTTTGATTCCAGCATTCAAGAAGCACAGGGAGGCTTCTGGATTCTAGGCCAACCTGGTTTACATAGGGGGTTTCAGGCCAGCAAGGGCTAGACAGTGAGACTCTGTCTAAAAAAAGTTACATTAAGCATGGTAGTATTATTAAAAAATATGAATTAAAAAAGGAGCAGATTATCTTTAGAGCAGCTTAGGTTTGCAGAGAGAGCCCACGGAAGTCATTTGCCCCTGTGTCCTCTGTTCCCCCCGAGTGGGGCTGGGTCACATCTGTACCATGGAGCACGACCCACGTGCTTTCCTGACTCTCTGTAAAGCTTACAGCCAGGGGTTAGCTACCGCAGGCTTTGAGAGTGCTTGCTTGTTATTGCCCATCTTTTTGTGTTCTTATTGACAAGGATGCATGACTGCTCTGCCCTTTCAGGGTGGGGTAATTAATGACGGCTCTGCACTGATTGGTCCTGTTGACGAGTACCCAGATTCCCTGCCTGACACCTTTCCTGAGTGTGGTGCGGAAGGTAAGACACTTTGCTCTTGTGCTTCAGAGGTTTTGGTTGTAGAGGATGCGGGTCACACTGCGTTGGAACAACAGCTGTCACCGAGAGGTGGAAGGACCTTCCTTTAGCTGACATCCACACCACAGCCCTGGGCTGGCTTGCTGATGCCTCACATTTGCCCAGCAGCTTTGCTCTGATGACATAGTGAGGAAGTCAGATCTCAGTTAAGACATTCCATGCACAGACAGTGGGCCTTGCTGTTTGAGTGCCTGCCAGAGTCTACCCAGCTGTACCTGACTCTTAGCCCATTTCAAGGCCAACTTTAAATGAGGCCTGTCACTGGAAAGAATTAAGCCCCAAAGGTGATGGGTGCTTCTTTTCTCTAGCTTTAGCTTTGATTTGAGAGTCACAGGCCGTGAGGGGAGTGTAGAGTCGGTGGTATCCACAGTAATTCTTCATTGCACGTGGGGATCCAGGTGAGGCGGAAAGGCTACCCAGAGCCCATTTCACATGGATGTTGTCCTGGGTGGGAGTGGTTTGGAGATGGACCAGGACGGAAGCAGAGGAGTCTTGTGTTTGGAAATGATTTTTTCTTGGGGTGGTGTTTAAAATGCTGAAGGGTGTTGAAGGTGTGTAGATGGTGCGTCCTCTCCCTCCAGAGGCGTCTAAGCCCGGCTCAAAGACACCTGCAGAGCCCGCCGTCGGCCCGCTTCTCCCAGCCACACCCCACCTTCTCCCAGCCGCACCCCACCTTCTCCCAACCACACCCTACCTTCTCCCAGCCACACCCCACCGTCTCCCAGCTACCCCTCACCTTCTCCCAGCCGCACCCCACCTTCTCCCAGCTGCACCCCACCTTCTCCCAGCCGCACCCCACCTTCTCCCAGCCACACCCCACCTTCTCCCAGCCACACCCCACCTTCTCCCAGCTACACCCCACCTTCTCCCAGCTATACCCCACCTTCTCCCAGCTATACCCCACCTTCTCCCAGCCGCACCCCATCTTCTCACAGCTCTGTAATTTTCAAAAGTGACACCACCGACTGGGAACTAGTTCAGACACTTGCCAAGATAGGAATCCAGACTGAGGAGGGCCAGTCTTGTTCATCAGGTCCCACAAGAACTACATTTATGTCCTCTGAAGGTGATGTCCTCGTGGTATCTCCTACTGGGTCCCAGCTCTGTTGGTTTCACTTGGTCACAGCTCCACCGAGGAGCGAGCATGCAAGCCTCTGGAGAAGCTCGTGCCCTGGTCCAGGCAGACGTTCTGAGTGATTACTATGATGGTTGTTGTTTGCATTTTAAACGCGTGATTGATGAAGTCTAGTTTACTTCAAAAGAAAAGTACCGGTGGAAACACAAAAATATGGACTTTCTCATTGTTTTACGATTACTGCAGTACAGTGGACGAAAGAATCCTCTTTCAGATTGCGTAAAACGTAACTGGGTGGCAGCGGCTCGAGTGTGAAACAAGAACATCAAATGAGTTGTTTTCACACAAAATGTACATTTTTCTTAATTTTTTTTAGATTTTCTCTTATTTTATGTGTGTAAATGTGTTAACTGCATATGTGTCTGTGCACCCACATGTGTGTTTGTGCCTTCGGAGATTAGAGGAGGGTGTCAGGTCCCCTGGAGCTGGAGTCCTGGACAGTTGTGAGCTAGGACCTGAGCCTGTAAGAGCATGTGCTCTTACCACTTTCCTGCCTACATGTAATACTAGCTCCTCTCTCTCTCCTCTGTGCAGAGCAATTAGACCCCATCCCTGAAGGTGAGAGGAGGGCTAATTGTTCAGGATCATCTCTTTTCTATTTGAAACTTGTGTGTTTTATTAGAATTACTGAGACAGTGGTGGGCACGGGAGCACAGCCTCTGGGAGGGAGCACTTCTCTCCTCTGCTGGCCTGCTTGAGGGATGCAAGTGGCCTTGCTGCTAACCTGCTACATTTTAGATAGTGTTTTTTTTTTTTTTAACATTGGAGAATTACTGGGAAGGTGCATAAGGATTAAAAAAGCCTCTTTTATAAGGCTGGCTAAGGTCTCTGTGGTGGGTTGCTTGCTGTCTAAGTGCAAGGATCTGAGTTCAGATCCTGAAAGCTCACAGACTCAGGTGCGACTGGACGTGTGTGCAGTCCCACCACTCCTACAGAGAGGTGGGAGGTGGAGCCAGGAGATTCCCCGGAAGCGTGTAGGACAGCCAGCCTGGGGTGTGCTGAGCCAGCTAGCCTGTATGCTCTGTCATCTGTGTCCATGCTCACACACAGAAACATGCAAGATACACATACATGAAAATACACAGAGCATTAAAATACCCTTTGTTTTTAACTTTTTCTTTGTGTTATTTTTATTTAGTGAATTTAATGTCTGCGCTTCAAGGCAGTCACTTTAAATATGAATATCCTTGAGTTGGTTAGTTAACTAATAATGTAAGTCTGTTTTAGGATTGACCTAAAGTCTGTCACGACAAAACAGAAAGTCCAACTAAAAGCAGTTTTCACTGAAGTAGATTTTTTATTCTACAAATGTCCACAAGGTGGCACCATGGGAACTCAAATCTTAGGGCTGGGCTTTCTCTCCTCCATCCTGTGTCCAAGAGGAGTGAGAACCTGTCAGCTTGAAGGAGTTATGCTTTTATTCTTAAGTGCTTGTTCACTCACCATCGCTCACTTTCCACGGGAATTTTCTCAAGATAAGCACAGTCGAATGAGAGCCAGTGGTGCACTTCAGAGGTGGAGGCAGGAGAGTCAGGAACTGAGGCAGACTCACCTGCACAGTGAGTTTAAGGTTGTTAGCAGAGTTCCTTTCTCAAAAAACCAAACCAACCAAAACCCAACGAATAAACAATAAAGGTAAACACACACGTGAGAATGTCATTGTGTGCATGTTGCTTAAAGAATAGAGGCCCTCCAGGGCTGTTGAGGGAACACTGGACATTTGGAACTTAGTGGCAGGTGGACCAAATAAAAGTTGATGATTTGTTATGGTCACCTGGGTTGTGGATTAGACGGGACAACAGATGTTATACAAATGTCGTCCTTTTCAGTTAGACATCAGAAGGGCAGTAGTCAGCCATGTATTGCCAGGCATTTCTAGTTCCCAGAGTGCTGGCTTGCTGTGACGGGCTGAGCACACACACGGTGGAGGAAGCTCAGGATGTGTCTGGAGAGATGGCGCCGCTGAGTCCAGTTCCCAGAATCCGCGTTGGATGGCTTCACAGCCTCTTGTAACTCCAGCTCTAGAGGAATTCATGCCCTATTCTGGCCTTGGAGGGACCTGCATGGATGTAGTAGCATGTACACTTACACACATGCATGTGTAGGATGACTAGCATGTACACTTACACACATGCATGTGTAGGATGACTAGCATGTACACTTACACACATGCATGTGTAGGATGACTAGCATGTACACTTACACACATGCATGTGTAGGATGACTAGCATGTACACTTACACACATGCATGTGTAGGATGACTAGCATGTACACTTACACACATGCATGTGTAGGATGACTGAGTTGGAACCTGAAATCCACAGAAAGATGGGTGGTGGAACAACAGGCCCTTGAGCCAAAAGGGAGCTGGGCCAGAGCTTAACTGTATTTCTCCTGGGCTGTACTTGGGGTCAGCACCAGCTTTTGAGGCCCATTCTGTTCCCAAGATATCCACAGCAGAGTCTTTGGGACTCTGTCATTTCTCATTTCTCAAAGGTAAAGCGTAGGCTTGCTATTGACGTTGGGACTGTCAATGACTTGCTGCTTCCTGGTTCATAGCTGTTGAGTACCAGAATCGTGACTAGCACAAGGCTCTGGATTTAGGGATTTTCTGATAGGCATATTTAGAAGGGCCAGTTTCTTTTCTTTCTTTTAAAAAATGTATTCATCAACAATTTCATATATGCATATAATATACCCCTCACCCTCTCACCCTTCCCCATTCTTTCTGGACCCTTTTCTCCCTAACTAATCTCCCTCCTGCTTTTCCCTATTTAGTTTTAGTGACCCCTGAGTTTAGTTAGGGTTGCTGATGAGTGTGGGTGTTGACTGTTAACTGAGCATGGGTTTCTTTCCATGGCTACTGAAGAAAGTGACTGCTCTCCCAGCGGCCATCAGCAGCCATCAGCTCCCCAGCTAGGGGTGGGGCCTCACGAGGCTCTCCTCTAAGAAGGGCTTGCTTCTCAGGGAATCAGATCCGGTTCTGTCAGGTCCTTGTGTCCTCTGCCTTCTGGTAATCTCAGTTCTGGGCTGGGTGCTTTTTTCATGCATGTAGCAGGAGTGATTGCTGCTGGGACACGTAGAGACTCCCTTTGGTTGACTGTGGCAATGTTTGAACCGCAGAGTTGAGTAGAGGTGATGAGCTAATAGTAACGAGACCACGTGTTTTATAGATAGTCACCCACGAGAGGCCACCTGTTGTCAAAGGAGGCCGCTCTCTTTGTGCAGATGGTCTTCAAATGCAGGGTTCTGATGGCTCGTAGTATAAAGCTCCTGTGTGTGGCAGCTCAACCTTTCCCCCAGGCCCGTCTTTTAGAGATGGTGTCCTAGGCAGATTTCGCTACACTGCCTGACTCTGAGCAGTTCAAAGCCCAGAGGTGAGGGCAGGCAGGTGGACTGGGATGCTAAGCACACCCTCGTGTCTGTAGCTGCTTTTTAACAAGTCACCCGGGGCCCTCTAATAGCACCGAGACTGGAATCTCTGTGATCCACACCCGGAGGCAGGAGACTTTCATGGAACCTTTGACTTCCCCTTGTATCACTTCCAAAAGAGGAGTAGGGGCCCGTGGAAGGGTGCACCTGCTCCTCTGGTGATGTCCTAAGGGTCCCTGTGAGGGCGGGTTGGCTTTAGGTTGGTTTAACTCTGGCAGATAGTCTGTTGTGTCAAGTACCCGTGCTGCCTGCCCCACCCACTGCCCCTCCTCCTCAGCGAGACTCACAGCCTGTAATGTGCTTGTCACTCCCTGTGGCATACTTATTCACTCCATTTCTGGGCTGTAGTCTCCACTTCATGTGATGCTCAGATGTAGTTTTATATAAAGCAGACTGAGTTGTAGGGCCATATTAAGTTGCTGAGCAAGACTATATCAGCAGATGTACTCAAGTAAATAAAATAAGTATTGACTTTTACATGTCATGTCTATACATCTATATGTGTGCACATGTGTACACTTGTGTTCTTATGCATCATATCTATATCTGTATGTGTGCACATATACTCTATACATCTATATGTGTACACATATGCATGTGTATTTACATTTCTATCCTATGCAGCTGCACATTGTGTGCATATATACATGTGTGTATTTACCCAGTCTGTCTCCCTGTACATCTATATGTGTGCACATGTATGCATTATTTGGATTATATTTGCTGAAGAATAAAGTTGTAAAAAGCAGGAGGAAGTGAAACTATGTTCTTAGATTTTTGTGATCAGAAGCCAAGAAACTGAGCATATGTAACCACCTGCTTGGGAAAGGGGAGTCAGGTGCGGCATGAAACAGCCATGAGATGGAGGAAATGGAGGTTCCAGTGAGGAGGCTGTGATGGATGATGGGGCGCTGCTCAAGTCAAGAGGCGTTGGAGAACACACAGGAACTCCCAGCCCTTTCCTTCTTAATTGTCTGGATACATAGACTCTTCTTCCAGTTTAATTTCTAATAGTTTCAATACAGTAGTTAGACAATGACAACATTTTAGGAACTAGGTTTGCGTTAACACACATGAAATATTTTAAAATTACTCATAAAATTAATATAATTTTAAGAATAGTAGATGAATAACTTTTGGATGCTGTAGGAAGATTTTGACTATGAAATGCTGTCTACCAGATGCTGTGGGAGCACATTCTGCTCCTTCAGCCAATAGCCTTTAAGATCCAGCCCACTTTGGCGTGGTCTCTTTTACTATAAAAACAGCAGTGACCATACGCCAGCTCTCTTGCTTCTGGCTCCTGCTTCTGACTGTCACACTCTATTCCTGTTCACTCAGAGGATTGTGGTCTAGGACAGTGATCTGTAAGTTTTCCCCTTAAATAAATAACCCTTTTATTATTTATAATTCTGAACTGGTATGGGGTTGTTTTGTAACTTACGCCTTCAACCAGGTGCTGTCTGTGTGACTACAATGTCAAGAACTGACCTGAAGTTATGGTCCAGTGACATCCATTTGAAGCTGTGGGTTTAATGGAATCTGTTCCTTTTTGGGAACAAGGTAGTCCTTTATAGGGACCCTAAGAATTTGAAAGAAAAAAAAAAGAACAAATGAAAGCAATGCTATGTTTACAAGGTGCCAAAGTCATGTGTAAAGCTGATTTGAACATGGAGATTAGCTGTTCATCACCTGTTCTTTCTTTTACTTTGGTAGGAAGTGAGCCAAGAGGCCACCTCAGGCTGACACACTGGCCCCCAGCTGTTTTCCTTTGGCCTGTGAACTAAGAACTTTTTAAAATGTTTTTAAATGATTTAAAAATTACAAAGAATATATTAGTTTTTGATGTGACATTCTATGCAATTGAAGTTTCAGTGTCCACAACTGAAGTCTTTTGTCCATGCTCCTCTGTCCAGGGTGGCCAGCATAGAGTCCTGACTGCAGCAGATCGTGGAGCTGCAGGACTTGAGGCTCTTCATAGACAGGCGTTTGCAGTCTGACCCACCTGCAGCTCTCGTTCTTAGCATTGCCTCCAGTGGTGATAGCTTCCTTTTAAAATGCCGTTTTATGAATTTGGACGTTTCGTGGTCAATGGTAGAGCTGATCTGGAGATGTAGTTCAGTGGTCAGATGCCTGTGATATAGGTTTGGTCCCCAGAATCATCAAGAAGCCAAACCAAACCAAACCCTGCCAAATCAAAGCCAGCAGACAGCAGTGCAGTTCTCCGGCTGTGCCGAAACCGCTTCAGGCCATGTGTTCATGAGCCTTGTCTCATAGAACCAGCAGCCCTGAGGTCTCTAAGGACCCGTAAAGCCAAAACCTTGTTAATAATGCTGTCACCTGAGACATTTTTACTGCACTGACCTTTGCACTGGATGTCACACACAAAAGCAATGAGGACCAAACTGTTGGAGACGGTGACAGAGGACTAAGACTTTGTCACACACACCCATGATTAGGCAGCACTGCCTCCTCAGGGTGCGGAGACAACGGTGAAGGTGTGTCCACTGTCACATCCCAGCCTAGCACCCTGGGAAGCACACACAGTGCTCTGCCAAGTCACCAGGCTTGTGACAGGGAAGGCAGACGTGAGCGGTGGAGCTGAGCTCGGGAGCCGCTTGCTCGCGGGAGGCCATTTTGCCTAAGTCAGTAGCGGATAAGCAGATGTCATTGCTCTTGTGCCTTTGGTGCAGTTTTTTCTTGAAATGAGCTGACTTTTCAAGGCAAACAGCCCATAGTATTTGTTGCCAATGAAACAGAGTTTTCCTCCGCAAGTTAGGACTTCTTTGTCACTTTGTCTGCACTTTGAATCTGACAGTCTCCCAGAGTGATATTTATACCCAAGTAATGAAATGAGAGGCTGATGTCTGGAAAGTCTGCGATACCTAGGGAACTGACATTTTTAAAATAATTGATTTGTTAGGCTATAAACAGCATAGATAACAGATTATTCAAGACAGACCGATGGATTTAAATGTAGTGAACCCTACAAATGTCACTGTTCAGATTTTATATATTGCACATTGCAACCATCCTGAAGGCAGCGGCACTGTAGAGTTTACTGTTGTATAGGGAGACAGGCACAACACGATGGCTCAGCAGTCAGAGTGTTTGCTGCCCAGCCTGGTGGCCTGAGTCCCGTCCCTGGGCCCGACGTGGTGGAGGAGAGACCTGACTCCACAGAGGAAACAGCAGACACTTTCCCTATCCTCGCCCTCCGGCCGCAACCGTGTGATGGACGACAGCAGCCGAGGGCCAGAAAGCCCACCTGTTCTCTTCTCAGACCCCGAGACTTTAAAAATAGGAAAGATTGCCATTTCTCCCAATATGTACTTTTTGTTTTTGACAAATGTAGTTATTTTTCATAAAATACAACAATTTGTAATCATTTTAGTGTTTTATTTTAAGACATTTATTTTATCTTATGTGTATGAGTGTTTGCCTGCATGTATTAATGTGTATGTACCATGTGTGTGCGTGGTACCTTCAGAGGCCAGAAGAAGAGGTTGAATCTCTTGGAACATAGATGGTTCTGAATTATGGTGTAGCATCTGATAGCCCAAGCTGAGACAGTCTGTTAGAACCTGCCAGCCACCAGTAGGCCACACTGCCCTGGCTGAGCTGGTTATGGGAGGATGGGCAGTCTGTGTGATCTGTGCCCCTGTGGCTACTGCTAGTCTCATGTTGACTCCTGTGTTCCTCATTCCAGGCTTCTCCAGTGACAGTGACCTCCTGTCCCTTACTGTTGATGTGGACTCTCTTGCAGAGGTAGATGATGGAATGGCTTCCCGTCAGGGCTCTCCCGGTAAAGCTTTTGGTTTGAGTCTGTCTGCGGATTCTTCGGCAGCAGGGGCTGTTGCGTCTGACAGTGAACCGGGCAAAGCGGAGGACCGGGAAAGCCGCAGCCTCTTCCCCAGCAGCTTAAAGCCGAGGCTCGGCCGGAGAGATTACCTGGAGAAGGCAGGGGAGCTTATTAAGCTGGCTGTGAAGAAGGAGGAGGAAGACGACTATGAAGCTGCTTCTGACTTTTACAGGAAGGGTGTTGACCTGCTCCTGGAAGGTGTGCAAGGTACGGTTTGCCCACAGTCAGGTCCTGGGACATCTTATGTGCTGAGGAAGTGAGAAACATCTATACTGTGCCCGAGCACCCTGTGTCTCCCGCGTTCAGGGCTGGAAACAAGAAACCCCCATCAGTGACGTTGTTGCAGGTGCTTGACACTGAGCAGTCTATGAAAATGGATGATTGCAAAGAGCAGCACCCGCGTGTGCTGTGTGAGTGGCAGTTTTCCTGCGGCCTGGGCCGCAGTGTTCAGAGAGCCTTCCTGGGGACTGTCCGTGAGTTCACTCTCAGTGCATCGTGACAGTGGAGCAGGGGAGCAGGTGGTTTGCCCACCACTCTGCCCTTTGTTAGCTGAGGTGACTGTCGCCTTCTCTAGTTAATGCAGTGGCAGGAATGTGTGGAGCTGAGCATAACTTGGAGTCTCTAAGTAGAGCTTACTTGTTTTTGTTTAAAGCACCATGCTTTATTTTTGTACTTTTTTTTTCATCCTAGACACAGAACGAAGTGCCCTGTAGTTAGTGAAGTGACTTTTTGGACAGGACGCATCATCAAAGGCTGACGCGACTTTCTCAGTGCCTAGAAAGCCATTCCTGCTGCTGATCTGTGCTCTTTGACCTCTTGCTGCTGCTTCTTATCTTCTGACAGTGCACCTGGGGTCCTGTTATCTAGAACCTTCTCCTGCCCTCTTCTGGAGTGTGTGTGTGTTTTCACACTGCTTCTTAGCAAGCATTTTGACTGAATTTCTTCTTAAAAACACGTATTTAGATTTTATTTTATGTGTATGAGTGTTTGCCTGTCTGCCTGTGTGTGTATGCACCACATGGGAACTTGATGCCCTGGGACGAGGGCATTGGGTCCCCTGGAATGGAGCTACAGACAGTTGCGAGTGGCCATGTGGGTGCAGGGTCCTCTGGAGGAGCAGTCCATGCACTTAACCACTGAGCCATCTCTCCAGCCCGATTCTCTGTTTTAACTCTCATTTCTACCCTTCTGGTTACCTCATTCCCCAGTACCCTGACGTCTGGAGACTGTGTGTGTGGTTTCATTCTTTCTCTCCAGTTGACCCCTTAGGACTCTGCACAGTGGCGAAGATCGCTTTTTAGTCTTGTTTGTAGTTGTGTGGGAGGCAGGCATGCGCCCCTGAGTGTATTTTGGCCACAGAGGCAAGAGATCCCCTGGAGCTGAAGTTATAATTGGCTGTGGGCTGCCTGGTAACTTGACTCCTCTGGAAGAGCAATAAGTGCTGTTCGCTGCTGAGCCAGTCCCTCCAACCTCATCTGCTGACTTCTTACCAGGCCATGGAAGTATGTGTGTGTTTGCTAACTTCTGTTTGTCTAGCTAGCATTTTGACTGATTCTCCTCTTTCACAAAGGGTCCTGAGCTGCTCGTTGCTCTCCTGTTCTCCTGCCAGTTTCTAAGATTGGGTTGCTCTTGTTGTCTCCCTCAGCCGCTGCTCTCCTGCGGGGCTTTGCCTGAGTCCGTTCTTTTGCTGCTGTGCTAGTGGAGTCTCAGTACCATGGAGACAGATGTCTGTGTCCCGATGCCATCTTTACCTGGAGGTTCAGCTGGTACGATTGTGGTCACGAAGCTGCCAGACATCTGTGTGCGTGGAAACGAGAGGAGTGGACTCTGCTTCCTTTTTGGCTAGTAGCTGCCACCATGCTGATGTCGCTGGTTGCATTTGTTTGACTGTTACGTGGGTTTCGGTAACTGGCTACCTGTGGAACTTCAGCTCTTAAAATTTTACTTTAGCTGTCAGTTTTGACATTTCAGATTGAGAAACCAACTCTGAAGTAATTCGTTTTCATTTTTTGATTGGAGGATGATTTTGGACCCAATTTTCTTTTTAAAGCTTTACATAGTCTTGTTGGGGTTTATGTGTGGAGTATTCTGTCTAAAGGATCCTTCATTTCTGTTCTTTTCCCTAACTGCCATTTTGAATTGGGGTTCACAGAGGGATAAGTTACACAATATCTATCTTCTTGGATATTTCTCCTTTTTCCAAATTTAATATACCAGCTTGCTGAAGCATCGTGGGTAATTAGCATAGGTGAGCTACATCATTGTGACATCTTTCTGTCTAAAAGTTATTTGTCCTTAATAGGGACACTTCATAATGTTGCCACTTGATGGCACCAGAAAAATAAAAATCGTTGCTTCACAATGAGAAGTATAAATGCAGATCAGCAAGTGACAAAGACACATTCATTTGGTTATTTGCTCAGCCAATTAGAGTGGGGTTGAATATCAAACTTGCTGCAAAGTGCACTGAACGTCTGTCTAAAGTCCAGTTAGCTGTCTAAGCCGTTTCTGTCTTTCCGTGCACAGCTCTCCGAAACCACAGTGTCCCAGCTGCTCCTGATAAGGTTTCATTGTTAATGCGCCATCCAGAAAGAGAGCAGTTGTAGCGTCGCAGAGTTTACTCACCACGGATGGCTTTGTTCAGACCAACTACAGGAACCTCAGCTACTGAGTTCTAGTTTTCTGTTTTTTTTTTCCTCACTCAGCTTCCATCTCTGGAATTCTGATTCTTTATAAGGAATATGTGTTTCATACCATGCAGTTTGCACATGGCAATGTGTAAAGTGTGACATCAGAGCAGCGAGCGCAGTCAGAACTCTGCAGAGGTGCAGTGCTCTTTGCCCACAGGGCCTTGTCCTTGGGGCTCTAGCTTGTACTTGGTTTGACATTCATGCTCAGAAAAGACCCCTCCTTGGGGAAAGTTTATTCTGGCATGACAGAATGTTATTGAATGTCCTCAGAGTCAGTGAATCTGCAAATAAAGAACTACTACTTAGCTCTTTCTAGGCAATTCTCATGACTGGTTTGGGTCTGCATGCTTTGTGGTGGTTGTTTCTGGGCCTCTGGTAATTCAGGGGGTCTTCTATAGAGAAGTCTGCAAGCTTTGTCTATGGTTCTCACAGGCTGGGAGCCTGTCAGGTCGTTGTAGAGTTGTGGAAATGTTACTTTTTTTTTTTTTTTTTAACGAACTAGCATCTTCACAGCAGAGACTAATGCAAGCATTGTGGTGCAGACCTGCCCGTCAGCAGTAAGCACATCCTGCTATGGGGGCCTTTGCCCTCTGTGACCCTGACTTTCCTGGAGATGGTTTGCAAAAGGAAGGAAATACCTTTTTCTAGACTCAGGTTGCTATGGATTTAAAAGAGAAAGTCTGAAAGTCAAGGTTGCGGGAATGAACTTGAACCTGTGTAGAGAATGGTCCATTCCAAACCATCCTTCCATGTCCCCTGCATCCTCAGAATGACCTTGTTGGGAGAGTTAGGATAATACAGCACAGCAAACCGATGACAAAAGGCATTAATGGGTTGTTTAAGCAGCAGCGGCGGCAGCCTGTCCTATGTTAAATACCTGTCACAGCACCAGTGTTTTTCTTATGCTATTTTTAATTTTCAAGAAAGCCAAAGCCAAATTCTAGCTAGTCATACTGGGAGTTGTCTAGGGACACTGAAATTTAGAGGATGCAGATAGTTGATACAATGACCCCAAATCTTGGCTCTTACTTAGCAAGAATAATTATTTAAAGCAGGAATCCGCCAGATGTCAAGCATTATTCCTGTACTTTCCCATGGTCCCCCTGGGAGTCACAGAGCTGCCTTCGACTGGTGTGTCATGCTGCCAGAGTGGCACGTTTACTCCTCCTGAGGTGACCTCAAGCCCTCACTTTGAGGTGAGGAGGCCAAAGCCTAGTGGAGTGGTGCTGCCGTTGGCAGTGATGTTGAGCCTGGGATCAGTCTAGGCTTTTCCACATGCAAACCTTGTTTCCTGGCTGTGATGCTGCATGGTACGGAGCGCGAGTGGCGTCCCTCAGCCCCTTGCCTCCCAGTCTATGAGCATCGTGATGTGGAGACACAAGTTCGGTGCATACTGAACTTGACTGCACATCCCTTTCTTTTCCACCTCCTGTTCCTTGTTCTTTCAAGCTTCCTGGTGATCATCCCGCAAGCATTGTTTACATGTATGTGCCATGCATGGGGAGAGTGAATTATGTCATGATTGTGATGGCTCTTCCTGCTGCATGTGTCTGTGGTGCGTGGTGATATGGTGTACGTCTCGTGATGCGTTACATGTGTGTCTGTGGTGCGTGGTGACATGGTGTACGTCTCGTGATGAGTCACATGTGTGTCTGTGGTGCGTGGTGACATGGTGTACATCTCGTGATGAGTCACATGTGTGTCTGTGGTGCGTGGTGACATGGTGTACATCTCGTGATGAGTTACATGTGTGTCTGTGGTGCATGGTGACATGGTGTACGTCTCGTGATGCGTCACATGTGTGTCTGTGGTGCGTGGTGACATGGTGTACGTCTCGTGATGAGTCACATGTGTTTCTGTGGTGCGTGGTGACATGGTGTACATCTCGTGATGAGTTTGGTGAGTTTTCTGTCCAGCTACACCTGTTTTTCAGCGACTTGGTGGCAATGCCACAGTTGTCTCCTCTTTCCTTCTCCATATTCCCTTTCCTTTGATATCTCCAGTACACATTATGAAGATTTATTATGAAAAGATCTCCAGAGCTATTGTTGATATGTATTTTGTCTTTGGAAATTCTGTTGATGTCTGTCACCAGTGTGACTGGTTCTAATGTTATGACTTAGCTTAGAGATTCAGTTCACTTTCTGTGGTTTTCATTCTGGCAAAAGATTTAATAGCAATACCCAGCCTTTCCCACAGTGCACACCCCAGTTAGACTATGACTGTGCCTCATGCTGTACCATTCGTCTCTCCCTGGGTGCTGCTGCTTCCTCCTAGAAGAAACCATGAACTCATATGTACTTCTGGGTGACTGTTGAGTCACCAGGCTCTAAATGAAGCCACGTGTCAAGTGGCTGGTTTTAAGACATGCCTGGGCCTTGCTGATGGGGCACAGCCATGATTAGGTGCTGTATGAAGCAGCCGTGGTCATTGATTCTTCCCTTTGATGAGAGTTGCTCACACATTTGGAAACCCTGTGGATTACCATGTTTGCTTTAAAGTGGACAGACAGACAGGACAGGCAGGAAAGTGTGGGTCTGATGAGGGAGGCAAGGCACTGTTGTCATTGGATCTTAGAGATGGAGAATGCCACTTTAACCTGAGTTACTTGTCTTTCCTGTTAGTGCTATTAACATCATATCACGGGCGTGTTTTCTAGTTCACTTTTCCTGCCGTTCACTTCAGAACAAACATTGCTGAGCATAAGGACAGCCACGTAAGAAGCTGGTGTGTTTTGCCCATGCATGTGTCTTGTTTGGGAAGGGGTCTCTCGTTCACTGCTGTGGAAGCTAGGGTGGTTGGCCACCTGGTGACCAGGGGATTCTCTTGCTTCTACCCCGTTTCCCTGTGGTGTTTTGGGATTGCACATGTACACCATTGCCTCTGACTGTATGTGGGTTCTAGGGTTCTGAGCTCTGATTCTTACACTTGCATGGCGTACATTTTATCCACTTAACAATCTCTTCAGCCCCTGTTTTTGTTTTTTTTGGTACAGGATCTTTGTTGGTCCAGAAAGCCCTGTGCTAACCAGGCTTTCTGACTTGTGAGTGCTGGGGTTACAGGTGTGCACCACAATGCCTGGCTTTGGAAAGAATGTTTTGAGATGGTGTGATGTCTTCTAATTCAATGGTTTTTCTCCTTTTTATTTACAAACTTCTTTTCCAGTATAATTCTGACTCTGGGGCACCTTGTAACCCCCTATAAGCTTAGGTATTTTGCATTTCTATAACAGACAGTTTAGGTTTTGATAGGAATTACTTAGGGTTCTTACAGAAGTAAGTGGCTCCTGGCTATCCTCTCTTGACAGTATAGGCCAGCTTCACTCTGGAGTGGGAGGTCTCCCACTGTCTCAGTTCCTCTGCTTTCTGCAGGGTTTTACTGCTTTTAGTGAGGAGGCTTTTATTTCTGCGTGGAGTTCCTTCCTGAAACTTCTCGCTTTGGGATGCTCTTCTTATGAATGGAATCACATTTGTGTGTGTGTGTGTGTATGTGTGTGTGTGTGTATTCATTGTTGGTGAGTGCAGGTTCAGTTGGCTCTCTGTGTTGATCTCTCCAGCACCTTGTTGAATTGGCTTGCTCCCTCGGTTGTTTTGCCATGGACTGTTGGGTGTCAGCACACGCATACGTGTGACTGTGGACTGTTGGGTGTTAGCACACGCACACACATGTGACTATGGACTGTTGGGTGTCAGCACACACACACATGTGACTATGGACTGTTGGGCGTCAGCACATGCACACGTGTGACTGTGGACTGTTGGGCGTCAGCACACGCACATGTTTGACTATGGACTGTTGGGCATCAGCACATGCACATGTGTGACTATGGACTGTTGGGCATCAGTACACGCACATGTGTGACTGGACTGTTGGGCGTCAGCACATGCACACGTGTGACTGTGGACTGTTGGGCGTAAGCACATGCACATGTGTGACTATGGACTGTTGGGCGTCAGCACACGCACATGTGTGACTATGGACTGTTGGGTGTAAGCACACACACATGTGACTATGGTGCTCTATTTGTGAGAAAGCAGCTCTTCCCTGTTTCTCAGGTGTGTCAGTCACACTCTGGCTCAACCTTGTGCGCTGGCAGTTGTTGACTCTCTTATTCTTTTGCTCTTTTGGGGGGCCCTCCACCCAGCTCCCAAATAAAACAAAGGCATATTCTTTCTTATAAATGCCTGGCCTTAGCTTGGCTTGTTTCTTGCCAACTTTTCTTAACTTAAATTATCCCGGCTACCTTTTGCCTCAGGGCTTTTATCTTTCTCTTCTTTAATCTTACTTTCACTCTTACTCAGTGCCTTGCTGTGTAGCTGGGTGGTTGGCCCCGGACGTCCTCTTCTCCTTCTTCTCATCCTCCCCTTCCTTCTTTCTCCTTCTATTTACTCTCCCTGCCTACCAGCCTTACCTGTCCTTGCTCCTGTCTTGCTATTGGCCATTCAGCTTTTTATTAGACATCATGTGTTTAACACAGGCAAAGAATCACAGCTTCACAGAGTTAAACAAAAGCCACACACCTTAAGATAATACCCTCGACAGGGAGTTTTCAGAAAGCAGTTGACCTTGGGCCCCCTGGCCTTGGGGAGCGTCTCACCTTCCCACGGGTGAGGTTCACCTGTGCAGATGCTGTTGAGCCCCTCCTGGGTCTCACTCTTTTCATCATGCCTTGGATACCGATAGCTGTCACTTCCACGCACTTGCCCGCTAACACGCTGCTCATGCCCGTTCCCTTCTGTGGCCTGTGCTAATCCTAAGTCCTCCTTGCCGCAGAGATTCGTGCTGTGATGTCAGTCATGCTGTGGTTTTTGTTTTTCTCTTGTTCATCTTTTAATATGATTGGGAAAGAGATCTTTTCAGGAAATAGTATTACTAAACAAATTTAGGTATTTTCTAATGTGAAAATTTCTGTAGCATCTTTTAAGCTCTAAAATAAAGATTGTCCTCTTCCCTATAATTCAGTAAATTGCCTTAATTGAGTTTTTCAGATCTTAGCTATTTTGCAGCTGCCTAGAAGAATTTTAAAGCGCTGAATTAGGACTGAAACTGCGAAGATCTGAAGCAGGTGGATGCCGCTCGCTCTCCTCTGCCTTCTCGCCGCCGGCAATGCTAGTCTCCCCCTGCTCAGGCAGGGTAGCAGTGAACCAGCAAAGGCAGAGGGAGGAGTGAGCTCGGAGGACTTTGTGTAGGTTTGTAGAATACCTGAGACTGCTCTCCGTGCTCCCACGGGAAGCCTTGCCTCTCAGGTAACCCTCTGTACCTCAGCTACTGCTCTCAGACCTTGTGTTAGACAGGACTTTTCAGTTATGGGTGACAACACCCTTAGTGACTCAAAGACGTTCCTATAGAAAGCAGTGTTAGCCCACAGGAGTGCCTGGCTGTGTGGCTACCTCACCCTCGGTGTCTGAAGAAAGATGAGCTGGTCGCTGTCCTTTGCATTGCCTGCTCTGTACACACACTGCACTCACCGTGTTTCTTGCTCAGGGTGGATCCTGGTGACCATGGGGGAAGAGGGCATCTTCCTTCATAGTTTTAATAAATGCCCAGATCTACTGGCCTGGTATGGTCATGTGCTCTCATTTGTTTTCTTAACTTGATAAGGGACAGTCACCCTGGTGCGCAGGACAGAATTGTCCTTGGTTGTTGGATTCTTCCTGCTGAATAATAGAACTATTGAATGTTGGAAGAGTGGGCTAGCAGCAGGGAAAGCAAAGCCAACTGACACGCACCGTCTCTCACCCTCCAGGGGGACACGCAGCCTCTCTCACCCTCCAGGGGGACATGCACCCTCTTCTCACACTGCAGGGGGACACGCAGCCTCTCGCACCTTCCAGGGGGATACCACCCTCTCTCACCCTCCAGGGGGACACGCAGCCTCTCGCACCCTCCAGGGGGACACGCAGCCTCTGCTCACCCTCCAGGGGGACACCACCCTCTCTCACCCTCCAGGGGGACACGCAACCTCTCTCACCCTCCGGGGGGACATGCACCCTCTTCTCACACTGCAGGGGGACACGCAGCCTCTCTCACCCTCCAGGGGGACACCACCCTCTCTCACCCTCTGGGGGGACACCACCCTCTCTCACCCTCCTGGGAGTTGTTGTTATGTATTATTATCTCTTCAGCTGCCTGTGTTAAAAGGTTGTTTCTTTTATTTTTAATTACTTGTGCGAGAGTTGGTTCTGTGGATTTTGGGGATCAAACTCAGGGTGTCAGGATTGGGAGCAAGCACCTTTACTCTCTGAGCCTGTATTAGTTGTTTATGTGTTTTCTCTTATGAGTTCTTAGACTATAATTACCTAGAGAACAGGTAACTCTTTTGAAACATTTGAAGTGTGATTATATGTTCAGAAAAGTATGTAAGGCCATGGCTCATTGTATTTCCACACACAGAAAAGTCTCTTAGAACTGACAACTGTACTGTGCAGCACTCGATCAGCACCCTTGAGTGTCCCCAGGTCCCCTCCCAGCTGCTCCCGTGACACTTGCTGTTCAGCTCTCTTCACACGAGGTCAGTGTCTGCTCTTTCCTTCCAGTTCCTTGCAGGGACGGGGCTGGTGGTGGAGGTCTGTTTCCCCTGGCTTTGCCCTAGGGGCCAGCATCTTGTTTCTCTGTGATTAGTTAGCTTCTGCAGAATCCTTGATGGCATCCTTCTTTCCCGCCCCCTCTTCCTGAGCTCGTCTGTCAACTTGATAGAAGCTGGAGTCGTTGGAAGCGAGAGCCTCAGCAAAGGAATGGCCTCCATCAGGTTGGCCTGTGGGCAAGTCCGTGCGGCATTTTCCTGTTTGATGAGTTGTATGAGAGAGGCTGCCACCTCTGGGCCAGTGGTCCTGGGTAGTATAGGGAAGTGAGCTGCGGAGAGCAAGCCAGCAAGCAGTGCTCCTCAGGGTCTCTGCTTTGGTTCCTGCCCTGGCTTTACCTGATAATGGTCCCAGATCCTGAAGTGAATAAACTCTTTCCTCTCTGAGGTACTCTTGGGTCATGGCGTTCACCACAGCCACAGGACGGAGACTAAGATACCCCTTTTCAGCACAGTCGCTGCTTCCCAGGGACAAGGTTTTTGTTTTGTTTTGTTTTTGAGACAGGGTTTCTCTGTATAGCACTGGCTGTCCCAGAACTTGCTCTGTAGATCAGGCTGGCCTTGAACTCACAGAGATCCGCCTGCCTCTGCCTCCCAAGTGCTGGGATTAAAGATGTGTGCTACCACTGCCTGGGAGAACCCCATTTGAGGTTCTGCTCACCTTGAAGCCCTTCTCTGTAGACTTTTCTAGCTCCCAAGTCCCGCTTCATGTGTTGGCGTTAGTTGGACAACCTTTCTGGGTTTTTCTGATGTCCTAGTGCCCTTTATTTATTTATTTTCTTCAAGGGATCACGCACGTTTTTCTCCTGTGTGTCTCTACTCCATCGGACTGTGGCAGGGATCCCGGAAGCTCTGTTGACTTTGGCTTATTTCCCTATTTGCAGATATTCTGAACATCTGGGTCGTATATGGACCTATGTTTTATGTTTTGAGAGGTTTTGTGGGGAGAGGAGTTGGGTAGCTGCCTGTGTTCTCCAAGTCTGAGTGTTCAACGTTATCAGTTGGGATACATGTTGTATATTTGATGCTACTATTTACCTGTGATTTGTTTGTGCATATTTTTATTTTTTGTATGTATATACACGATGAATTCCAAGGTAAAATTTCAACATGATGGCCTTTATCTTACAAGGGATCTTTCTAAGTGTTTGCAGAGTTGCCATGCCTGATGGATCTGAGAACAGCCGTAGAGGGAAGGTTTAATTGCGGACTCCACTTGACAGCTGTCGAAGTTAGGTAGCTGTAAAGAGGACGCACTGCTCTTTCTGTTGACCTTGTTGTTTTTGTCAAGCAATTTGCTATTTCACATGTTTGTTAAAATTAAATATATCTTCGTGTTCTCTAAGATTGAATCCCTAGCGTTACACATTAGGTAGGCAAGATGTCTACCACTGAGCTGTATCACACACAGTACTTAAATTCCTTTTTTAATTGAATGGGATATGATAAAACTATTCTGTGACAATTAAACCGTCATTTATTTTATTGTCCCTTAGGTAGAAAAGATCACAAGGTCAGTAAAACATTGGCGTAAAAGTTGCTTTGAATGAGTTCAGAGCAGTGACAGCTCTTCCCCCGGAAGAGGAAACGCTCTGTAGGGGCAGCGAAGGACAAGACCAAGGAGGGAGGAGTAGAGAATAGAGATAAAGAGCCCTAACTTGGGTTTTCTTGAATCCCTATTTGAGGGAGAGCAGTGGCCTGGCCTGCACATGGATAAAGAGCCCTAACTTGGGTTTTCTTGAATCCCTATTTGAGGGAGAGCAGTGGCCTGGCCTGCACATGGATAAAGGTTCTTCTTACCAAGATGTCAGGAGCATGATTAGAAGACATGATGAGGAGCTGCAGCCAGGCCAGGCCAAGCTGTGGTGATGTCCTTTTGAATGGCGTGATCTAGTCATGAAGGGACCAGAGTGCAGTGTGGCCCAGCAGTGGAGGCAGCCAGTTCCCTGTCCTGCCAGTCTCTGCAGCACATGTGTGGGGAATCTCATTCTGGACTGGAGGACAGGCTCCAGAATTCAGTGCTCCTGATTTGAACTGGGCCTCTGGTCTCCAACACCATTTTGTTACCTCCTGTCCTACTAGCAGTGGCCTATGCTCTACCAGCTCCCGCTTCACTTTAAGTTAATAGGACTTCATCTTCAGGCCTTTTGGACCCCTTGCTAATCTCAGGATTACGTGACTTGAGTATCGAGCTACAATAGCATTAGACAGTAGTAACACAACCAAAGTCACATGCAATTTTGGAGTTTCTTTCAGTGGTCACATTAAGTATAGTGCACATATGTATGTGTGAATACACCTGTAGTGTGTGTGTGTGTGTGTGTGTGTGTGTGTGTGTGTGTGTGGTGTGCATCCCTCTCCTCAGTTTCTACTGCTGGCCAACATGGGTAATGGACCATATACATATTCCTTCCTGAAGCAAAATATCACACGTTAGTGGAAGACCATGGTTTCTGAGAAATGGGAACCAGAAGAGGTGAGGCTCGTGAGTCCTTTGACTCTGAACCTGTTCTTCCCTAGGCTGCGGTGCAGGAAGAGGCTGGCACAGGGCTCAGAGTTCTGAGCCGAAGAGGCACAGTTAAACCACTAGGAAAACCAGTGCTGATCTCTAGTTAGGGCTTGCTGGCTGGAGAGATAGGTCCTGTGTGCCTTGTCTGGACAGGTGGTCGCTGCAGTGATGGCAGACTGTACCCCGGGGTACTCAGCACTCTGAGCAATGCATACTTATGGGGAAGTCACCACTGAGGGATCAGGGAGCCACTGTCATGGATGGTTGTGTAGAGCTGAGAGGAACGTCTGCTGTGGAGAGACAGGCAGCCTGACTGATTCAACCATGGGCATGGGGCAGGAAGCTGAGAAGGAGTGAAGGTGCATAGGTGTGTAACAGATTGTAAAGACTCGACCTCAGAGAACCAGACATCTTAAAATAGACTCAGGAATTAAAAATATATCCAAAACCCGGGGCTGGAGAGATGGCTCAGAGGTTAAGAGCATTGCCTGCTCTTCCAAAGGTCCTGAGTTCAATTCCCAGCAACCACATGGTGGCTCACAACAATCTGTAATGAGGTCTGGTGCCCTCTTCTGGTCTGCAGGCACACATGTGGACAGAATATTGTATACATAATAAATAAATAAATATTTTAAAAAAATATATCTAACACCCAACAAGGAAAAGTTCACGGTGGCCAAGTGCCAGTAAAACAGCATTCATTCAAAGAAGCAGGGAAATGGACTTAAATAAGAAAAACGTGAAGTCACCCAGGGCAGGGACATGGGGGGGGGCACTGCCACACAGGGAGTTGTTATAGTCACCCAGGGCAGGGACATGGGGGGGTACTGCCACACAGGGAGTTGTTATAGTCACCCAGGGCAGGGACATGGAGGGGCACTGCCACACAGGGAGTTGTTATAGATGTTCGTTATGTGAGGAATCAGGAGTCACAGAGTGAATCAGAGATGAGAGCTGCACCATCAGAACGGAAAGTGCTCTGTGTGTGTGTGTGCGCGCGCGCGTGCACGTGTTTGTGTGTGTGCATGCACGTGTTTGTGTGTGTGCGTGCACGTGTTTGTGTGTGTGTGCGTGCACGTGTTTGTGTGTGTGCGTGCATGTGTTTGTGTGTGTGTGCGTGCGCGCGCACGTGTTTGTGTGTGTGTGTGTGTGCACGCACGCAAGTGCTTGTGAAGGACCGCCCATTTGTGAGGATGAGTAGATCCTGGGCTCTCTGTGGCCCTGGGACCAGTGTGCAACTTTTAAGACTCCAGGGATATTGGGGTGTGGGGCAACCATGGTTGTCTTGCTCCTCCATGTTGGTTTCAGTGTCCTCACATCCTTGAAGTTTCACTGGAGACACAAGGTAGATGTGTCCTCTCAGCTACCGTCCATTGCATTAGGTGGGAGCAGATGGAAGTAGCTCTGTGTTAAACACCGCAGACCTTTGATCCCTTACTGCAGCCATGCACACACACCTCAGTTCTTGTGTGTCCCCATCAGTGTCTAGAGCTGATGCTTTAGGTCATTTTGTATTGTTTTCTCTGGGGAGAGCTTTTACCAAGTGACCCCACCCCCGATATTCTGGAAGCCTGTCCTCTGTCCTCTCTTTAATAACAACTTCATAATTATTTTTACAACTTCTGTTCTTATAGATTGTAACCCATTTTCTTCTTCTTATAGCCTAGGTGATCTGTGTGAATGCAGGCACATGTTTGCATGTGTGTGGGCCCGTGTGTGTGTATGTGTGTGTGTGTGTGTGTGTGTGTGCGCGCTCGCACGCGTGTGTGTGTAGACCAGATGCTGATGTCCTTAATCTCCTTCCATTTTATGTGCAGAGGCAGGGTCTCCTCTGGAACCTGGAGGGCATGGGCAGGCTTGTCTGGCTGGCCCGCTTGCCCCAAGATCTTCTGGCTTCGCTCTTCAATGCTGAGATTATAGGCGATCGACCACACGCACTCAAAGTTTATGTGGGGATTTGTATTCTATCTCTGTGTTTGTACAGCAAGTAGTTTATCTACTGAGCCTTATACCAGGCCTTCCG
Source organism: Ondatra zibethicus (assembly GCA_004026605.1). Lineage (NCBI taxonomy): Eukaryota > Metazoa > Chordata > Mammalia > Rodentia > Cricetidae > Ondatra > Ondatra zibethicus. The sequence continues at coordinate 43,058 of PVIU01007962.1, read as the reverse complement.
AGTGAGCTATTAAAGATGGACTCATTGATTTTAGGATACATCCAGTTACTGTGGCCAAGGCTGTGCAGTGGGCTTCTAGCCCTCTCCCCAGGCTTATCTAGAGTCAGGCCCTGTCACTTGCTCAGCTTCAGCCTCAGAGACTTCTTGCAGTTCCCCGGAAGCGCTGAGGTGTTTGCATGCCATTGTGCCCCTCAGTCAGTTGACTCCTTGCTCAGGTCTAGTGGCTCTCCTGGAGGGAAGTTTTGCTCAGCTCTGCTCAGACGAGAATTCCTCTCCTGAACTCTCTTTGAGGTCTGCACCCTTTGGTTGTACTCATGATGGGTTCCTGTGCTGTCAGTCCCGAGGGGGTCTGTTTGTCTTGTCTGCAGGGCCCTTAAGGCAAGTGGTCTGTTTGTTCATCCTTGTCTTCTAAGGAGTGCCTAGTACATAAGACATTCTCTGGACATGTGTTTGCATAAGAGAATCATTCTGTCCTCTGTGTAAGTAGGCAGGCGTCTGGTGAGAGGAGATGACACTCGAGGGAGGCAGCAGTGAGCCCAATCCTCAAGACTGTGGCCAGCAGCCAGCAGGCAGGAGTGAGTTTGAGAGTACCCGATGAGTTTAAATGCCTCCTCCCCTGCATGTCACTGCCCCCTCATCATTTGACAGGGGGCAGAGTCCAGCATCAGTTATGTGCGCTATTACATTTATATTCTAGCTTGTTAAGTCACAGAGGTCTAGCCTTCCCATACTGCCTTGCTCCCTTTTGCTCCTTGATCATGTGCCTCCTGCAACCCTGGAACTGTGCTCTGTTTTATCTCTCCAGACTCCCCCAGTAAGTCCCTCTAACAGACCTGGCAGCTGGGCAGCTGTCGTTTGCTTGGCTGTGACATTTCTTATCTTTGTGGAAGCATGTCGATGGATTCCTGTGGCCCAGCATGGTTGTTCATGTTCAGGAGAAGCAATGTCGCTGAACTAGCCTATTGGCGAGCATAGGAGCAAAGGTTCCTATCAGACAGTTAAGTTCGGACCTGCAGCATCGATTCTTTATGTCTCTAACAGACAGAGCCTTGTTTGTGAGCGTTCCTGATCACCACGGCACCGAGCCACTGTGCTGTGCTCCTGATCACCACGGCACTGAGCCACTGTGCTGTGTTCCTGATCACCACGGCACTGAGCCACTGTGCTGTGCTCCTGATCACCACGGCACTGAGCCACTGTGCTGTGCTCCTGATCACCACGGCACCGAGCCACTGTGCTGTGTTCCTGATCACCACGGCACCGAGCCACTGTGCTGTGTTCCTGATCACCACGGCACTGAGCCACTGTGCTGTGCTCCTGATCACCACGGCACCGAGCCACTGTGCTGTGCTCCTGATCACCACGGCACCGAGCCACTGTGCTGTGTTCCTGATCACCACGGCACTGAGCCACTGTGCTGTGTTCCTGATCACCACGGCACTGAGCCACTGTGCTGTGCTCCTGATCACCACGGCACTGAGCCACTGTGCTGTGCTCCTGCTTTTTTTGTCCCCTTTGGGTTTTTTTTTTTCTTCTTATGTGTAGCCCAGGCTGGCTTCGAACGCGTGATCCTCCTGCCTCTGCCTCCTTCAGCAAATCCTACTGGTGTGTGCCACCACAACCGGCCCCCTTTGGGTTTTCATTTCTTTTTTTTAATTTCTTTTTAAAATGTATACATATTGATTTATTTTGTGTTTTTGTGTGAACACAATATGCACACATGCACGCACATACATATGCACACATACACACACACACACACACACACACACACACACACACACACACACACACTTGTATATTTATATGCCATGGTGTGAATATGGAGATTAGAGGGCAACTTGGGGAGTAAGTTCTCTCCTCCCGTGGGTCCCAGGGATTGAACTCAGGTCATCAGGTTTGGCAGCAAGTGCCTTTACCTACTGAACCATCTCACTGGCCTGCCCTTGTTTTTAGGCAGGGTCTTATATAGCTTAGGATGGCCTGGAATTTGCAATGTAGTCCAGGCTGGTGGTGAACTCCCAGGGGTGAGCCCCCACACCCAGCTGTTTTTATTGTTGTCATTTTGTTTCTCTGGGGAGAAGGAGCTGGGAATAGTTGTAGAGAATTGTGTCTCTTTTATAATTTTAGATTTCGTCGCCTATGGAAACAGCTTCACATGCTCTGGGCCATCAGGATCAGTTATGGTGACAGCAGTGAGGAGTGTGGTGTGGTCCCTGTGGATCGACTCAGCCGTCAGCTGGCACAGGCAGGGCAGGTTTGGGAAGCACTTGGCTCTTCTTTTGTCAGCTCATTGTGCACAGGGTGGGCCTGAGGGCCACTGTGTCACTCAGAAAAGGACAACCTCTAAACTGTTGGCCATAGGGTGGCTTTGCTGGCTGTTTCCTATGGGCTACAGTGATGGAGTTTCTACAGGGTCATAGCCAGAGGAAGAAAGTCAAGATGTTTACCAGCATATGCTCCTTGAATTTTTCAGTATTTTCATGTCAACTTTTATGCTGAGAGTTTTACGTTTTAATGACAAAAATATTTGCTGGAAATTATAGCTTGGAAAAAGAGCAGAGCTTTCGTACTTCAGCAAAAAGCTAGGTAAAGTGCTGATGTGCATAAAGTATCTGTGGAGTTTTATATTCAGATTGTATGAGCAGTAAGCAGAGCATCTGAAATCACCACTTGCACATTGCAACAAACACATCATCATCTGCTTAAAAAAGAGTTATAATTACAGTTGACGAAGCATGGACACCATAAAAAATGCATTAGTGTGGCTTGACACATTAATTACCTGTTTTTGCAGATGTTTTTATGTATTGTTGTGTGAACAGTTTACAAAATAATTACAGGAAAGTCATATGGAAAATAAACTAAGTGGGTGGCTTCCCATCTAAATATTTTCATTCATGTGAATCTGTGTGCAGCACAGCTGCTGTGCAGCGCCAGCCAGGGACAGAGAACTCCCTAGGGCTGAGCAGGCGACCTCTGTCATCAGCTCAGCGCATTTTCCTATCTTCAGCAATACAGTTTACCAACGTCCACTTCAGAGCACTGGGCTAATCCCTGTGATTACTAAAGAAATCCTTGATTCAGACTGGGAGAAATAGAAATATCTAGGAATAATGTAAGTCAAATTAAATAAAAAATAAACACAAAACCCCAAGTGGTAAACTACTGTGGTTTTAGCAGTGACAGGCTACTAGGCTCTGTGAGAAAGTCTTAAACATTAGTCTGTGATTTCTTGCATTAAGAACTGTGATCTGTAACTTGCAGCTTGCTGTGTTTTCATCATTAAACGTTGCTGTGTGTAAGTTGCTCAGTTCAGTCTCCCCGTTCTCGTTGGAAGTGTGAACCTGCCTTTTCTCAACAGTTGGCATGCTGCAGTGAGCGATGTCAGAAGTGAGTGTCACCGGACAAATTGTCAGGTCACAGGGCGTGCCTTCTGTGCTTTTACCGGCCGTTAAGAAAGGTGTCTTGTGCCGTTGTAGCTGTCAAGAAGGAGAAGTAGTTGGTACACTTCATCCTACCCACTTGTGGTATGTAATTACGCAGAGTGCTTGTGTTTCTTGTTGATTTGTTTTGACAATTTCAAACAAAGTTATGTCAAAATGTCATTTCCCTTTTTAGTGTAATCCTGCTGCTTGGGGACTGTGTTCGTCTAGGTTCCTCTGGGTACATTTCAGCTACTTAAACTGAAGGGACCTTGGTTACACCAGTCCCCAGCTATATGTCTTACTTGTTTGTGGTTTTTGAGGAGAAAGGCATGCAGGCATAGGGAGGCTGACCGTGTCTCCTCTCGCTGTCACAGTGCAGCCTCTCTTCCCCGGCTCCAGCTGGAGAATAAGGGGAAAGTTGGAGAAAGTCACGATTAGCTGTTGTAAATATGCACCCTTCTGAGTCCTGCAATGTCGTGTACCTGCCTGGGACACAAGCCATCCTCTCTTCTAACACGTGTGTGTCGTGTACCTGCCTGACCATCAGTCACTCAGACCTTGTCATGATTGCTAGATTGACTGTTTCTGGTATTGCAGTAGCTTTATGTAGACTTAGCTCTTTTGGAGACCTTGTGTGTCCACTGGATGTCCTGACATTAGTCCCGTGGATAAGAGGGAGGCCACTGTGTTGTTTGTCAGACCTTGGAATGCTGGTGCAGTCATTCATATATGTATTCACTTAGTGACGTTTTATTGAAGGGTCTTCTGCCTGTAATGCTCTGTGACAGTGTTGCTGGGACGTTGCTAGCACAGTGTCCAGGCCTCGCTCCTGAAGGGGCGGGAAGGCCAGGCCAGGAGTAAGTGGAAGAGAGTGCTTTCCACTCTAGCTCCTTCCTTACTAAAGAGATCATTGCTCGGAGGACTTGAGCAGTCCAGTCCAGGGTGCTGCTCAGCCTGAGCTGAGGGAGAGGTGCAGCTTCACGCTGAAGTGGCTCATAGCGGATAAACTTCTGTGCGCTGGTTCTGATGGGTACCAGGCCAGTTTGGTTCATACGAAGGGATGCGGTAGAACTGGCGAGGCGGCTGAGCTCAGCGAGGCATTTCCGACAAGCCTGATGGCTTGAGTCCAGTACCCATACCTACGTGGTGGACGGAGAGACTTGACTTCTGCAAGCTGACCCCTGGCTTCTGTTTGTGTACCATGGCACACAGTAAATAAATAAGTGTCATTAAGAAGGATTGTGTTAATGGAGCCTGTGAAACTTCTGGGATAGAAAATAAAGTACTTACAACCAGTTGCTCATTTTAACTGATTTCAAAGGAAAGATAATAAAATTAATATGATATCAAGAAAACAGTTGCCAGGCTGTGGAGGTGCAGCCCTTTAATCCCAGCACTCAGGAGGCAGAGTTAGGTGGATCTCTGTGAGTTCGAGGCCAACCTGGTCTACAGAGTGAGTTCCAAGACAGCTAGGGCTACACAGAGAAACCCTATCTTAAAAAAAAAAACCCAGCAGAAAAAAAAAAGAAAAGAAAACAGTTGTTGGGTCTGGAGAGATGACTCAGTTGCTAAGAACATTTGCTGTCCTCCAGAGGATCCAGGTTCAGTTCCTAGGACTCACATGGTGGCTCACAAAGCTCTGTAACTTCCAGTCCAGGGATCTGATGCCCTCTTCTGGCCTCTGCAGGCATTACATTCAGATAATGCACACGCATACATGCAGGCAAAACACCCATACACATAAGGTGGAAATAAACCTTAAGAAGGAAACAGTTGTTGGGGTTGGTTCTTTTATGGGTTGCCAGTTCTATTAGGTTGATAAAAGAATGAACAGAGGGCTTTCTGAAAGTTAGGGATCTTTCCATATTTACCAGAAGGCCAGTTATTAATTTATATGATTTTCATTCCGACTTTTCTCGTATCTTTAGACCATATTGTAAAGCATTTTTGCGGATGAGTTAATTAATTCTCTATGTGGGGGGTCAGTTGGCACTCCTGTGGAGGTCAGAGAGCGCCTTGCTGGAGTTGGTTTTCTCCTTCCATCTTGTGGGTCTCTGGGTCAAACTCAGATCATCAGACTTGGTGGCAGGTTGTCTTACTAGCTGGCTGCCTTCCTTTTGAGTATTCTCTCTCTCTCTCTTGTCAGAGTCACCTGTTAGCTACCTGTCTTACTTGGTCTGTCTCTGTCTCTCGTCTCTCTCTTCTTGTGTTGTAGATATCAAACTCCTAATTCTCCTGCCTCAGCCTCCTGAGTGCCAGGACCAGAGGTGTGTGCCTCGTGCTTGGCCAGTTAATTCTTTTTAATGTTTCTTCCGATCCTTTATAAAGCCCCATTTGACTTGAGAACATAAGAACATTAGAAATTTAGGAGTCTTATCAGAGTTTCTTATCAGATGTGGGGATATAGCTCAGTGGTGGGGCCTTTTGTAGCATGTGTGTGACACACTCAGGGTCCTGCTCAGTGCTGGGGCCTTTTGTAGCATGTGTGTGACACACCCAGGGTCCTAGGTTTAGTTTTAGCACTGAAACAAATGCATATAGTAGACCTAGCCGAAGAGCCAGCCGTTAGTTCGGTCTGTGGCACATGCCTGTAGTGTTAGCACTCAGAAGGCTTCTGCAGGAAGATTCCAGTACTCAGGAGGCTGAGGCAAGGTCAGGCTGGCTCACACAGCAAGACTCACTCAGTTTTAAAAACAAAACAGAGCAAGAGCTGGGTGTGGTGGTGCACACTTGGGAGGAAGATCATAGGCCGCCATGGTCTTTGAGATGTGTTCCAAAGCAAACCAAGTCAAAAGCCCCAACCCCGCAGGCCTCTTGAACCCTGGAACATCCACCTAGTTTCTAGAGTGCTGGAAGAAAGGGTGTCGCTATCACACATGGCCAGTAATGATGTTTTGAAAGAAAGAAATGAAATCTTTTGGTTATTACCTTTTAAAATTGCAAAATAAGGAAAAGACACAGAGCAGAAAGAAATAGCTGAGCTTTGGAGTGTCTCCACAGGTGGCCGTTAGCACAGGACCTGCTGGTGCTGGCTTTCAGTGCGCCAGCAGCCTGGAAAACTGTGACTGCCGTGGAAAGCAGCCACGGAGGCCATGAGCATTGTTAGGACTTTCGCTTTAACTGTTCTTGGTGACTTTTTGCTTCTGGGGTTACCTAACAACTGGCTTTGAGAACAGTATTGACAGGGGTTGCTCCATACAAACACAAAGCAGATTCCCCAGTCGACGCACACTGAGTGCTGATGGCTTCACCTCCTGCAAGACGTGCAGATGCGTAAATCATTCCTTCTCTCAAGGTTGCCTTTTGTTTCCAGAACACTTAACACTGGGCGGAAGTGGTAGGCTATACCTGAGAAGAGCAAAGCATCATTAAATATAGCCAATCATCACTTAAAAGCCACAGCCACCAAGGCCATCTCAAACAGGAGCGTTCTCTTATGTGACCCAATTGTAAAACAAAAACAAAAGAAAAAGTAAAGAAAAAGCAACAAACAAAACTCATTGTGTGTACATAGATTGGCCTGATGTCCTTGCCAAAGTGGTGAAGCCCAGGGAAACTTGAGGCTTCTGTTGTGGGCCCCGTTGGGGCAGAGAAGGAGAACTCAACTGTAGGGTGTGCTTAGGAAAGTCTGTAGTGGGGGGTCAAGTTCTGTGCACGTGACGGTGCTGGCAAGGTACACATTACCTGTCTTCCGAGAAGCCCGAGCTGGCCAGTTCTGCAGTCAGCGGATTAAGGAGAGGGGCAAGGAAGAGCTGCTTATGATCCAGGTTGCAAAACTGGGTTTTGTTTCCTGCCTGACTTAGAACATGCCCTTTGCTCGTTGATAGATAAATGAGAAAAGAATTTGGTTTCCAAGTAAATTCTGGGGTAACCAAGATGTGTGAAAGATGTTTTCTCTTCTCCCCTGTAAGAACCATTTTTCTCATATTGATGTGGTTATGACATTTTTTTCAGAATTGCATCAAAATGTAGATTTTCTTTCTTTTCTTTTTGTTTTCACCTAATTATGTAGCTTTTGAACTAGATCCTTATATATTCGTCTGTGTTCTTTTCACTGTGAGGTTGGGAGATTTGTGTGTGAGCCTGGGTGTTCTCCGACTCTACCCTACTGTGGTCCTGTGTGCCTTCTCAGGTTTATTTTCCTTCTTCTTTGTTGCCTACTTACTGTGCATGTCCGTGTCCGTTATTTTCTTGTCTTTTGTTTTCTTCTTGTTCTACTTAAACAGGACAATCAATTTCAAGTTCTCTTTCTTTTCCTCCTTCTGTGCCGCATACTGTAGAGGGACATCTTGGCTTGGAGTTTCAGAGGTTACAGTTCAAGGTCAGCTGGACCACTGCTTTGTGCTTGAGGCTGGAAGAACAGTGACTTGGGAGCATTGGCAGAGGCGCTCACCTCATGTCAGCTAGGGAGCAGAAAGAGCACAGGGACCAGGACAAGAAGAGCTCCCAAGAGCACCAGCCCAGTGACCTGCTTCCTCCAATGAGACCCTCTTTCTGAGTGTTTCTGTCACCCCCCACCCCCACCCCCACAGTGCAGTCACATGGTGAATCCATCCATTGCTCTGCACGTTGGTGAGGTCATGAGCCTAAGGAGTGAGCCATCGCTCAGTGGCTGCACTCAGCAGCCGAGGCCAAGCGTCAACATTAGGCATTTGGAGAATACCTCAGCCCAGATTGGAACAGGATTGGCTTAGGTGCAGAATCTCACATTACCTCTGTAACTGAGAACAAGTTTTCTCATCCTGAGCTTTTGTTTTTCCTCATAAAAGAGAAGAAATACCTTTCTTATAAGTAGAGTGTGGTTCAGTGACAGGCCCAGTGGTCATGGCTTCTTACATAACTTACTGTTCCCATAATCTAGCATACAGAGAGCATGTCATATGTAAAACATCAGAGTTGGTGTCCAGAGAAATGCAAGTTTTAAGTTTTCCTTTTGTATTTGACTTTTATACAACACTAGAGGTTTTTGGCAGGACCGTGATTGTATTTATATGACCCCTGGAAGCCCTCTAAAGCCAATGGCTGTGGATAAGATTGTGAGAAGGGTTTGATTGGCTTATGGCAGCAGAGTCTGAGTAGACACAATGACTGTCTTCAGGCTGGAGAGCCCGGAATACTAGTAGCTGCTCAGCCCAGTGAGCAGGATGACTTGGGACAAGAGGGACCAGTGACTTTGCCTGAAAGCTCCCTGGCAAGTTGCTGGGAGCACACACTGAGGCTGGAGGGTCAAGAGGCTGGTGTCCCGGGCAGGGGAAATGGGAACACTGCTGCTTAGGAAGGATGGGGCTGCACAAGCAAGCTCCCCACCCCACATGTCAGTCATCTCTGGAAATACCTTCACAGACATCTGGTAATCTGCTTATCAATTTTCTGGGTATTTAAAAAGTCAACCCAGTCGGTTTTTCAGCTAGGATTAGCCATCAGTCTTGAATAGAGGGAGTCTCTTCTTTGTATGCCAAAGCCCAGTGAAAATTTTTGCTCCATTGGAGCCATTATTTTTTACTCAATTAAAATCTGTCTAAAATCACATTTGTGAGCAACGTGATGACTTAGAGCTGTGCTGGAGATCCGCAGCTTTATCTTTGTGTTCTGGTCTAGCCCATAGGTACTGGGTGGTTGCTCTCTGCAAGAGCTAGTCTTCGTCTGTGGCTGCTGTGTGTCAGTCACCGTGGCCCTTGAAGGGTCTGAGTGGAGGAATCACAGAGTCAGTGTGTGGAGGGTACATTCTGAAGCCTCCCGTATCTCTTCTGTGCTTGCAGTTTCCATGGAATTGGCCCACCATTAGCAGCAGGGGTCCATTTCAGCAAGGGCTTTCAGTCCTTGTTTCTCTGTTACTATGGAGACTGCCTAGAAAGTGACAGAAAAGCCAAAAGTTAAAAAAACAACAGCAACAAAAAGCTAGTGATTCAATAACAAAATATGATTGGAATTGTGTGTGTCCGTAGCCATGCATTCCATAACTCAGCGTGACTCTCCAGTGAGTGCATGAAACACGCTTCAAACTTCGCATAGAGCGAAGTTTGCAGCTTAACAAATGGGTGGAGCCCCGGGCGAAGCAAACTGCTAAACTGCTGAACGTTACCTAGAATGTAAAGAACGAGTGGGTGGTGTGCATCACAGTCCAAAACAGTGAACCTAGCTGCGGCCTGGTGCGCAGAACTAGAGAGCAGCATCATTTGTGGGCGACACCATGTCTAAAGCACTTGGGTTATTATATGGATTTTTTTTGGTGTATATCATGTGTGTGTGCACGCGCATGTGCGTGTGCCTGGCACTGAAGGGGAAAAGGGTACAACGATTGAGCCAGAGGACCAAGAATTCTACTGTGAGATAGTGTCTTATATCTGACAGGGAAGTTAGCTGCTCCTATGAGATCTCAATGCTATGGTCACCTAAACAAGATCTGCACAGTGGCAGCTCGGCTGACATCCAGCGTGGGTGGGGGACCGCCACCATGATGAGTGCTGAGAGAGGCAGACTTGTCCCCCAGTTATGGTGATCTAGTCCCAAACAGTCAGCCTGAAACACACGCACATACAAGCGTTAGGTTTCACTTGTCCATCTCTGAATGAAACGGTTCTCTTTGTCAGTCACATGTCAGCCCACTCTGGAGAAGAAGCAGACCATGTCCCCGCTCTCCTGTGGAAGAAGAGCGGCAACTCATTGCTAATGAAACAGCCATGAGGCCCGAGGCTGGCCGTTTGTGTGTTCTGCGGTCTGTCAGTCCCCCGTCACTGCCCACTGACCAGGCATCATGTTCGCTCCTAGTTTTGAGTTGGAAATTCAGTGCTGCCTGAACTGGGGCCCTCTCACCCTCAGAACTTTCTACACAGTTCCATGTATACCTGGCTCTCCCTAACGTACCGAGGTTCAGTGCAAATGAAATGAGGCAAAAGGTTGAAACCATTTCCAAGTTTGACTCCCAACAATTACAGATGTGAAGAAGCAGTAGTTTGGGTAAAAAGAAGTAAATTGCCAGATGGGGCAAAAAAATGCCTGCTTCCCTCTTACAAGGCCACACCTGTGCTTTGTCCATTCAGGAGAGTCAAGCCCCACGCGCCGGGAGGCTGTGAAGAGAAGGACAGCAGAGTACCTCATGCGTGCTGAGAGCATCTCCAGCCTCCGAGCCACACCTCAGCTCGATGCTGGACTGCAGGTATGCCAGGGGCTTCTCTTTATGTTCCTCCCTCCCTCCTTTCCTCCCTCCCTCCCTCCCTCCCTCCCTCCCTCCCTCCTTTCTTTCTTTTTTTCTTTCTTTCTTTCTCTCTCTTTCTGCTTTATTTTTAACTAGAATATTGAGCATTTTGGTCTTCAGAATTTTTCTGTAATTTTCTTAACTTGTCAGAAAGGAAGCCGCAAGAGTAGAGTCAGAGGGCTTGTGCCCCCTCCCCCGTACCTGTCTCCGCCCTGGGCAGATAAGGATAAGAATTTAAGGAAGATTGATTCTGGCTCATGGTGTGAGCAGCTCGCTCTCTAGGTGGTCATGGTGGGGAGGTATGGAGGCAGAAGCAGCTCAGAGCCTGCTCACATCTAGGTGGAGCAGGAAGCAGAGGGGTGAGTGTGGCCCTGCAGGCTTCCTTGTTTTCTTCTTTTTCTTCTGTTCTGGACCTGAGCCCACAGTGTGGTGCCACTCACACACAGGGCAGACCTTCCTTCCTCAGTTACACTTCTCTGGAAGCATCCTCACAGAGATGCCCAGAGGTGCGTCTCCTAGGTGATTCCAAGTAAGATTGACAGTGTGGATTAAACATCACACTTCTGTCGTCCTAATCTCACCATCCATAAGATGCCCTGGCTTACTGTCCACTGCCCTGCTCTGGAGCCTCTGAAGCCACAGTTCTGTGCACGCCTGTGCAGCTTATCAGTCATGTTGAAACTGTTCTGGGGAGAGTGGTGTAAGGATTTGATGGAGGCCGCCTGTAGCTGCCGAGGCACAGTGATATAGGGGCATTTTAGGTTGTTTAGGGCCACCTCAGCCCTGTCTGCATGGTGTAAGGCTTTAGAAACATTGTTGCTTATTGCTTTTATGTCAGGTCTGTCTGCCTTTGACCAGTTTCCAGAAGTAACTTTTTTTGTTTTAAATTCTTACTAAGATTTTCTGTAAATGAGTATTTATTTCCTTAATTGATCCAAAAAGCAGGTAGTCTTGGTATGTTCTGTGACTTGAAGCCATGAAAGAGACAACAAAATTCTCTAAAAATTGTGATTTTTAGTATGTGTGTGTGCATGTGCGTGTGTGTGTATGCATATGTGTGTGTGTGTGTGTGTATGTGTGTGTGAGTGTGAACCCATATAATGGGACTAGGTTTTCCCTGTGTTGGTCCAGGGGATTAAATCCAGGTTGTAAACTTGGTAGCATGTCCTTCACCCACTGAGCCATCTTGCTGGTCCTGCACATGGTTGGCATAGACACTTCCCTGTGTCTGCTTCTGAACCTGGAAATGGGGGTTGCTCACGCTCCTTTGCTGGGTAGTTGCTGTGGCTGTTCCTGATTGTGGGTGCAGAGCTTTTGTCCCCGCAGAGCAAATGTCTTCCTTCTTCATTTTGCTTTGGGGACACTGATGAAAGCATTCCTCTTGTATGGCTCTTGTGATTTAGGAATGCCCCCAGTAGTCATTTTGAATGTCACCTCTGCTGCCTTCTGTCCTTCCTATGCATCCCTGATCAGTATCGTACTGACTTTCCATGGAGTCTTTTTGTAAGATTTATTACCAAATTTATTACTTTATTAGCCCATACTGACTCTAATGGTTTATAACATTCTGTACATGCATATGGCACACGTGGAGTCCTAACAAATAAACACAAGGCCTCCTGTGTAGCTCTTGATTTGGAGAATCGACCACTTACTTTTAGCATAACTTGTAGTGGAAATAAGCTGAGGTCTAACCAGGAGAGCTGATTATACCAGGCTGCTCATTCACTAAACGTCTTTTAAGACTTAATGTGTAGCATCCCTCCAGACACACGTGGGAGCATCACAGAGCATGACACAGCTGCTCTTCTTGCAAACCTCACAGCCTTACTGAAGCCAGCTCTGCAGCTCAGGAGGCGAAGTTTGGAGAGAGCGTCCAGAGCTGACAGCGGTGGGGAATTGTCCCCAGGGGTGAAAGGTGCAACCACTGGCTCTGATCTGATAGGGAGCTGCTGTTAGTTTCTGCATGAGGGCAGCTGGAGGGGAGCACAGACATGCTATCTTTTTCTTGGTAAACATTTGCTTTTCATTTCCCGCTTGCGTGTTTTCTGTGAAGCCTGTCTGCACAGTGCTCAGTAGCAGGCTTGAGATTTTCTTGAGATTAGCTTAGTGAACCTGTTGTTTCTCTCCTTTGACTGTCTTTGGGTCTGAATTTCAGTCAGCACGATGAGAATTGGTGTGCGCGACTCAGCCCTTTTCCTTAGGTGCTGTGCAGAGCAGATGTGACTTCTCTGGTGAATCCTGTGCAAGCATCTCTTTGTAGCTGTCTCAGTAGATAAAAGGCTTTAACATTGTTGGTCTCTACCTTCCCCCTGGGGCAGTGGCTGGCTACCCCCCATCCCCCACTGTGCTTTAGTGAACTCTGGAGCCTTGGAGCCTCTTAGGTGGAAAATGTGGAAATCATATCACATTGTAATCATATCCTTTGCAAACAAATGTAGGAAAAGAAACAAGTAGAGCACTTTCCCAGCTTTGCCTTGTTCATCATACCTAAAAGGCTCCAAGAAAACTGGAGAGGTGGTTTCTGGTAGGGTCTTGACTGTGGAGACAGGTTGCTTTTATTTTTATTTTTCCAAATTGTGAAAGATTTAAGATAACATTTTTGCCTAAAGAAAATTTAAAATCAGTTAAGTTTAGTAAAGGGACAGTAAGTTATCTAAACGGAGGACCTAAAGCATGTAAATACCACTTTATCCCGCAGTTACTAGGAGCGAGTGAATGTTGCCACGGACAGTGTTCTGAGCACAGCTGTCTGATGGCATTGACCATGCCTCTGTCTTTGCTGGTGCTGTTGGCTGATGTGCCAGTTGTCAAGGGAAGCTGTTAAACTCAGTGAGAGGGTACAGGGCATGGGACTGAGCAACAAGTGATTGAAGGTCAGGTGTGCCAGCCACTGAAGGGAGAGTCATCGAGCTAGCCATTTGCAAAGCAGAAGTCTGCAGGAGGGCTTGTGCTCAGGGACTCCGTGTGCTGGATATTGATGTTCTGGGTTTGGATATATATTTATTGGATATTTATTTATTTATTTGGTATTTTTTTGAGACAGGGTCTTGCTGCATAACCCTAGCTGGCCTCCTGTCCTCCCTCCTGCAGGGATTTTAAGAACCCAGCCAGAGTCTGGATTTTTGATACCTTTTCTTTCCTTTTGTTTGTTACTTATTTTCCCCAACACCAATGTCTACTGCCAGGATATTTTGAGTTGCAGCTAGCTCCATTCTGAGTAGGGCTGGTAAGCCAGCATCAGCAGCCCCTCCAGGGAGCTTGTGGGAGGTCCAGAGTCTTAGGTGCCCTCCTGCATCTGATTTTTCACTTTGGTAGCCCTCAGACGATGTGCAGAAACACTGTAGTCTGAGGAATCCTGTGCCTACAGGTAGGTGGAGACTGCAAACTGAGAGCACTGAGTTAAAGACTGTGGGAAGGTCAACCAGCTACTTAACAAAACACAAAATCCTAAGGAGAAGCCAGGCAGTCTTCACTTAGCCTTTTAGAGAACAGAAATAGCAAGCAGATTTTAGCTGTGTGCTAACTACAGGTAACAGGCACTGGCTGTGAGCTCCGCAGGAGCCTGTGTCCCAGATGCCTGCGCCTTAGCCAGTTGAGCAGCATGATCTTGCCATCTCTGTTGGGTCATCAAACCTTCTTGTCTGTGTTTAGTCCGGGTATAGATGGCCCTAACCATTCCATCTTGACATCATCTGCTATAGTACCCCTTACATATAAGAGAAACATTTACTTTTTACGTGACAGGCATCAGCTTTGTTGCCTAGGAAATTGTTCCCTGCTCCTTTGACACAGTGTGATGCTATTACCACTGTTGGTAATAGAGTTTATTATTTCATTCATTTTGGGACAGGGTTGTAGATGGAAGTTTCTGTCTTGCCTGGTCCAGCAACTATTCAGTCCCAAAGAAATACACAGGGGCTTTTTATTTGTTTGGCCTCTTAGCTCAGGCTTTTTACTAACTAGCTCTTACAACTTAAATTAACCCATAATTCCTGTCTATGTTTTGCCATATGGCTTGGTACCTTTTCTCAGTGAGGCATTCTCTTCTTGTTATCTCTGTGTCTGGCTGGTGACTGAGTCTCTGCTTTTCCTCTTCCCCAAATTCTCCTAGTCTGGTTGACCCGCCTATACTTCCTGTCTGGCTACTGGCCAATCAGAGTTTCATTAAACCAATATGAGTGACAAATCTTTACAGTGTATGAGAGCATTATCCCACAGCACAGGGTCTCTTGAGTAGCCCTGGCTGTCCTTACCTTGATGGCAATCCTCCTGCATGAGCATCCTGAGTGCTGGGATTGCAGGCGTGCACTGCTTCCCTGGCTAGAATTACAGGTTATTCCTCTCTTCTGTTACTAGTTTTGCCGTCATAGATGGTTTGACTGCATTGCTCTTAGTTTTCTCTGTTAGGAAAGAACCTAAGGTCTGGATTTGGTCTCTGCAATCTCTTTCTATTCTTAAAATTCTGTAGACTTATGTTTCCTTTTGCTGTCTGAAGACAGGAATAGATCTGTGGAGTTATATGTAACTTAAATGCTATCACATAGAAGAAATGAAAGGTTTCAAAGAATAATATGTTTTTTTTTTTTTAGCATTTTGTATGTATGTACAATGGATTTTGATCATATGCATTCCTCGCTTCTCCCAGATCCACTCCCACTTTCCTTCCAGTTTTGTGTCTTCTTTACACCAAGTCTGAGTGTGTTGCCTACGTACTTGTGGGTATGGGGGTGTACTGCCATGTACTCATGGGTGTGGGGTGTGCTGCCCATGTACTCGTGAGTGTGGGGGTGTACTGCCATGTAC
Source organism: Ondatra zibethicus (assembly GCA_004026605.1). Classification (NCBI taxonomy): domain Eukaryota; kingdom Metazoa; phylum Chordata; class Mammalia; order Rodentia; family Cricetidae; genus Ondatra; species Ondatra zibethicus. Next base: position 27,629 of record PVIU01007962.1, on the reverse strand, counting down.
TCGTGGGTGTAGGTGTACTGCCATGTACTCGTGGGTGTGGGGGTATGCTGCCCACGTACTTGTGAGTGTGGGTGTGTACTGCATGTACTTATGGGTGTGGGGTGTGCTGCCCACGTACTTGTGGGTGTGTACTGCCACGTACTCGTAGGTGTGGGGGTATGCTGCCCATGTACTTGTGGGTGTGTACTGCCCACATACTCGTGGGTGTGGGGTGTGCTGCCCACGTACTTGTGGGTGTGGGGTGTACTGCCCACATACTCGTGGGTGTGGGGTGTGCTGCCCACGTACTCGTGGGTGTGTACTGCCACGTACTTGTGGGTGTGGGGGTGTACTGCCACGTACTTGTGGGTGTGGGGGTGTACTGCCACATACTCGTGGATGTGGGGTGTACGGTAGACCTACCAGGGGCTACACCCTCAAAACTGACTCTCCTGCCCACAGAAGCTAACAATAAAAGGTTTTTTAAAACGATCCTTTATTTTATAATTCTCGTGTGCTGTCTCTGATCGTAATCTTGCTAAGTGATTTAAAGAACAGAGAGAAGTTTTATGCCTATTGCCTCTGCTGTTCCCATCAGTACCCAACTCTGTCTTATGGCTCCTGCACACAGAACACCTGCTCTCCCAGCTTGGAAAAGGAGAGTCACATGTTTCTTCTTGCCATTCCAGGGCTGTGGACGCTGACCCTAAGTCTGGACTTTTGTTTCCCTGTCCTCCACTTCGAATGCTTCCCTCACTGGAGCAGACTATTTATGCCTCTTACTGATTTGTGCAGTCTTAGTTTTAGTTGCTGGAATGAGATGGAAGGATTGTTTTGGCTCATGGTTTTGGAGGTTTCAGTTTATGTTCACCTGGTTCTGTTGGTGCTGATTGAGGGCCAGTGGTGGACATAGGGTGGGAGGCAGACTCCAGTGATGTACCTCCCTTTCTCCACTTAGGTCCACTTCCTAGATCCCTTTAACACAGCACCCTTTTTTGTTTGTTTGTTTTTTCTAGACATGGTTTCTCTGTGTAACCGTCCTGGCTGTTCTGGAACTCCCTCTGTAGACCAGGCTGGCCTTGAACTCACAGAGATTCACCTGCCTCTGCCTCTCAAGTGCTGGGATTAAAGGTGTGGGCCACCATCACCTGTACCAACCAGCACCCTTTTAAAGCTATGAATCCATAGGTGGATTTATTCGTGATGTCAGAGCCCTCAAGCCCCAGCCACCTCCCCTCACTCCTAAATACTGCTGAACTGGGACTGAGCCATCAACATAAGGGCATTAGGTGGCATCCACAGTCTAAACCATAGCACTGTGTGTCTGTCACCATGCACGGAGTGGTGCAGTGAGGTTTCCGGAGTTCTTTCTTTGCTGTTGTAATAGGTGAAGTAAACTGTGTTCTTTGGAAACTGGGAGACCAGTGAGCAGTGACTGAGAAGTGAACAGAAGACAGGCTGCCATGTTGGGCCATGTAATGGATGACACATCACTTTGGTATCTCTTTTGCTACAATTACAAGCAAAATTACTTTTTCTTGGTAATGCAGCAGGGTGGTCTGTGTGTGTGTGTGTGTCTGTCTGTCTGTCTGTCTCTGTGTGTGTGTGTGTGTGAGAGAGAGAGAGAGAGAGACAGAGAGAGACAGAGAGAGAGAGACAGAGTTTTTGTCTATGTGCTGTATGGTAGGAGGATTGTCAGCAGCAGGGCAGGCAGCTGAGCTCTGACTAGGATCCCACCGTCTCTCTCTGATGGAAACAATTCACTATTGCATGTTTCCCCTTATGCAGGAGTAAAATAGCTATTATTAGAGCAACTTTTCCTGTGAACACCTCAATCTGTGGGGATGGGAGGATAGAGATGAGGTGATATGCTGTAAACCACATAGAAGAGACTAATAGTTCCACGTTTAACACTAATATCACGATACAAATTTGTATGCACAAACATTCTCCTTAGGTTTTCAGAAGGCAGCAATGCATTTATTTTCTGACATCTACTTTAGTTCCTAATGAAATGGGATATCAAATAATGTTTGTTGAGACATCTAAGAAATCTAGATCATATCATCTAAAAAGATTGTTATCCAGTACAATTGAGATACTTTCAATTAGTTAAAGTATCTCTAAAACATAAAAGTTGAGGCTGAGGAGGGCTCTGTTGATAGAACATGAGGACTCTGGATCCCAACATTCATGTAAAAAGTTGAGCATGGCATTGCCTGCCTATAATCCTAGCACAGGAGAGGTGGGGACAAGACATCAGATCCATGAAGAGTGTTGACCCTCCAGTTGAGGCGCTCAGTGAACTCCAGCTTCAGCCTTCAGCAGTAAGGTGGAGAGTGACTAAAGAAGGATCCCAGTGTTGATCTCTGACCTCCACATGCATGTGTATACACATGTACACACACACAGCCTTAGCCAAATGTAGTACACACGTGTAATCCCAGTGTGTGAGAGGTAGAGGCATGAGGGTCCAGAGTTCGAAATCAATCATGGCTACAAAGCAAACTCAGGGCCAGCCTGTCTATAAAATCCAAACCAAGCCAAACACCTCCTCCCATATTCCAACACCTCTATTCCCGATGACCTAGATTCAGCCTTTGCTTGCTACACCCACAGATAAGGAAACAAGCTGAAGGCAGCAAAACTGCTCTCCCTTAGACAGCTTCCCAGTTGGTAGTTTTCCCAACTGATACCCAGGTCCCCCAGGCAACCTCTTTGCTAACTTCCTTCTGTTTCCTCCCCTCTCTTCTGCTGCTGCAGCATCCCCCTCACCCCCAAAAAGGTCACTAGGGTACAGTTCTTTATAGGGGCTCTGTCTGGCCATGCCAGTCTTCCCAGAGACCTCAGTGTCCAGAGCGGTTGTCTTGGTAGTTCCCTCTTCATGCTTGTGTATTTTGCTGTCGCTTCTCTATTCCTCTGTTCTTATCTAGTTTGTCGATAAGGCCTCTGCCCTGTGTGACAAGCCCTGTGTCCCCTGACATCCTTGGGAGATCACAGTTTTACTAGGAGAAGTAATTACAGGGTTCTTCTGGACGTAAGTGCCCACTGGAGGTGTCCTGAGTCTTTCTCTTCCCACGGCTTTTCTTACTGCCAGGGGAAAGCTAACTGGAGTTTGGAAGTTATACTGGTCCTAACCCTGCACTCAAACAGCCTTTTCTCATGTTCATTGATCTTTTTTGTAGCTAATAGACTGTTTTCCACATCATAAATATTCAAATATTTGAAGGAAAGTTTTTTTCCCTCATAAACCACCCCAACCTTTGTTCTAATAATTGCTGGTTATATTGATGGAGCATTTATTTTTTTCCACCATTGTTTGGCAAATTTTTTTGGTTGAACTTGAATGTGCTGATTCTTCTTAAAACATATGGTATCTATTTAAAGATCTAAGTACTTATTCATTTTATAAAGAAGCACTACAGGACTAAAGTTTCTAGGTAAAACACCTTATGCCCCTTCTGTTCCAAGTGAATCTGTTAATTAATTTTTTTCTTTGTTGTCTTCTTCTAAATTACTTCTGGTCTGTCTGGGGCAAATGCAAGGTTGTCGTTAACTCTGGCCTACTTACTCGATTGTTAGACATTTTTATGATATCTCTACAAACAGTAGCAGCTCATTAATTTTTCTTTTTAAAAACCTGTTTTCAGTGCTATGACTTATTTACTTGTGCTTTTGTCTTGCTTTTTCTTTTTGATTTTCTTTATTTTGGTTTTTTATTTTACATTACAGACAAACAGTAACTTTTTCCTTTTATCTTCCCTTCTCTGATTTATGATAAATTTAGTTTCCTTTGGCCTGACGTTTGCTTCAGTAGGCAGTCTTCCTTCAAGTACCTCCCTGATTGATGTGTAATCTTTGATATCTCCCATTAGCCTCCAGGATCACTAAGTTCAAGGCCCCCTTGGAACCTAAGGAGCCCTGCCGAGGAGCTGAAGGCCTTCAGAGTCCTTGGGGTGATTGACAAGGTAATTCTTCAGTGTCTCTTCAAGAGTTCAGTCATAAATCGGCTGCATGCTGACATTCTGTCTTTGAAGCTTCGGATCTTAAGGATATGAAACAAAAGGGAAATGACTCAAATGCATCTGCACTTTAAAATGCCCGAGCAGTGGGGGGCTTTGCTTCAGCATCCACGCGGGGCCATGCGGAGCACATTGTGCCAAGGAGAAGGTGTGCATTTGCTGGCATTCCATTGAGAAAGGGGTTTTAATTTTCCAGAGTGTGGTGGTAGGGTGGTGCACTTTGTGCTGCTTAAATCCTTGAATTTGCGGCGGTTGAACATTAATCAGTACGGTCATTTTTTTTTGTTTGTTTCCTGATTTATTATAAGATTTATAATCCATAAACACTGACATAACCTTTTGGGTAGTAAACTCATTAAAGCCCTAGTATTTCTCATTCTTTTTTTTTTATTGCTTTATCAATAATACCATTCAAAATTTCTACCTCCTCCCCTCCTCCCATTTCTCTCCCGCTCCCCCACTCACCCTTCCCCCTCTCCCTCCAGTCCTAGGCCCTCCCCCTTCTATCCAGGCCTAGGAAGGCGTGCATCCAAACAGACTAGGATCCCCAAAAGGAGTACATGCAGTAGAATCAAATCCCAGTGCCATTATCATTGGCTTCTCAGTCAGCCCCCATTGTCAGCCACATTCAGAGTCTGGTTTGATCATATGCTCGTTCAGTCTCAGTCCAGCTGCTGAGCTGGACTGATTTGGTGAGCTCCCATTAGATCAGGCACACTGTCTCAGTGGGTGGACCAACCCCTCGCGGTCCTGACTTCCTTGCTCATCTTCTCCCTCCTTCTGCTCTTCAACTGGACCTTGGGAGCTCAGTCCATTGCTCTGATGTGGGTCTCTGTCTCTATCTCCATCCATCGCTGGATGAAGGTTCTATGGTGATATTCAAGATATTCATCAGTGTGGCTATGGGACAAGGCCAGTTCAGGCACCCTCTCCTCTACTGCCCAAGGACCTAGCTGGGGACATCCCTGTGAACACCTGGGAACCCCTCTAGAGCCAAGTCTCTTGCCAACCCTAAAATGGCTCCCTTAATTAAGATATTTTCTTCCCTGCTCCCATATCCGCCCCGCCCTTCCTCCATCTCAACCATCCCACACCCCCAAGCTCTCCCTAATCCTCCCCTTCTCCCTTCTCTCTCCACCTCTCCCCTCCCCCCCCACCCCCACTCCCATGCTCCCAACTTTTGCCTGGTGATCTTGTCTGCTTCCAATTTCCAGGAGGATCTATATATGTTTTTCTTTGTGTTCACCTTATTATTTAGCTTCTCTAGGATCGCGAACTATAGGCTCAATGTCCTTTGTTTATGGCTAGAGTCCACTAATGAGTGAGTACATACCATATTCATCTTTTTGGGTCTGGGTTATCTCACTCAGGATAGTGTTTTCTATTTCCATCCATTTGCATGCAAAATTCAAGATGTCATTGTTTTTTATCATTGAGTAGGACTCTAATGTGTATATATGCCACACTTTCTTTATCCATTCTTCCATTAAGGGGCATCTAGGTTGTTTCCAGGTTCTGGCTATTACAAATAATGCTGCTATGAACATAGTTGAACAAATGCTTTTGTAGTATGATTGGGCATCTCTTGGGTATATTCTCAAGAGTGGTATTGCTGGATCCTGAGGTAGGTTGACTTCCAGTTTCCTGAGAAACTGCCACACTGATTTTCAAAATGGTTGTACAAGTTTGCATTCCCACCAGCAATGGATAAGTGTTCCCCTTACTCCACATCCTCTCCAGCATAGGTTATCATTGGTGTTTTTGGTTTTAGCCATGCTGACAGGTGTAAGATGGTATCTCAAAGTTGTTTTGATTTGCATTTCCCTGGTCGCTAAGGAGGTTGAACATGACCTTAAGTATCTTTTGTCCATTTGAACTGTTGAGAATTCTCTGTTCAGTTCAGTTCCCCATTTTTAATTGGGGTATTTAGAATTTTAATGTCTAGTTTCTTGAGTTCTTTATATATTTTGGAGATCAGGCCTTTGTCTTGATCTTCTCCCATTCAGTAGGTTGCCTTTTTGTCTTAATGAATGTCCTTTGCTTTACAGAAGCTTCTCAGTTTCAGGAGGTCCCATTTATTCATTGTTGCTCTTATTGTCTGTGGTACTGGGGTTATACATAGGAAGTGGTCTCCTGTGCCCATGTGTTGCAGACTACTTCCCACTTTCTCTTCTATCAGGTTCAGTGTGGTCAGATTTATATTGAGGTCTTTAATCCATTTGGTCTTGAATTTTATGCATGGTGATAGATATGGATCTATTTTCATTCTTCTACAGGTTGACATCCAGTTATGCCAGCACCATTTGTTAAAGGTGCTTTCTTTCTTCCATTGTATAATTTTAGCTCCTTTGTCGAAAATCAGGTGTTCATAGGTTTGTGGATTAATATCCGGGTCTTTGATTCGATTCCATTGGTCTCTGTTTTTATGCCAATACCAAGCTGTTTTCATTACTATAGCTCTGTAATAAAGTTTGAAGTCAGGGATGGTAATGCCTCTGGAAGGACCTTTATTGTATAGGATTGTTTTGGCTATCCTGGGTTTTTTGTTTTTCCATATAAAGTTGATTATTGTTCTCTCAAGGTCTGTGAAGAATTTTGTTGGAATTTTGATGGGGATTGCATTGAATCTATAGATTGCCTTTGGTAGAATTGCCATTTTTACTATGTTGATCCTATCAATCCAAGAGCATGGGAGATCCTTCCATTTTCTGGTATCCTCTTCAATTTCTTTCTTCAAAGACTTAAAGTTCTTGTCAAATAGATCTTTCACTTCCTTGGTTAGTGTTACTCCAAGATACTTTATGCTATTTGTGGCTATCGTGAAAGGTGATGTTTCTCTGATTTCCCTCTCTGCTTCTTTATTCTTTGTGTATAGGAGGGCTACTGATTTTTTTTGAGTTGATTTTGTATCCTGCCACATTACTGAAGGTATTTATCAGCTGTAGGAGTTCTCTGGTAGAGTTTTTGGGGTCACTTATGTACACTATCATATCATCTGCAAATAAGGAAAGTTTGACTTCTTCCTTTCCAATTCGAATCCCCTTGATCTCCTTATGTTGTCTTATTGCTATGGCTAGAACTTAAAGCACTATATTGAAGAGGTATGGAAAGAGTGGACAGCCTTGTCTTGTTCCTGATTTTAGTGGAATGGCTTTAAGTTTCTCTCCATTTAATTTGATGTTAATTGTCGGCTTGCTGTATATTGCTTTTATTATATTTAGGTATGAACCTTGTATCCCTAATCTCTCCAAGACCTTTATCATAAAAGGGTGTTGAATTTTGTCAAATGCTTTTTCAGCATCTAATGAAATGATCATATGTTTTTTTCTTTCAGTTTATTTATATGATGGATTACATTGATATATTTTCGTATGTTTAACCAGCCCTGCATCTCTGGGATGAAGCCTACTTGATCATAATGGATAATTTTTTTTGATGTGTTCTTGGATTCGGTTTGCCAGTATTTTATTGAGAATTTTTGCATCGATGTTCATGAGTGAGACTGGTCTGTAATTCTCTTTCTTGGTTGAGTCTTTTTGTGGTTTTGGTATCAGGATAACTGTAGCTTCATAAAAAGAGTTTGGCAATGACTCTTCTGTTTCTATTATGTGAAACACATTAAGGAGTATAGGTATTAGCTCTTTTTGAAAGTTCTGTAGAATTCTGCATTAAAACCATCTGGTCCTGGGCTTTTTTTTTGGTTGGGAGGTTTTTGATGACAGCTTCTATTTCCTCGCTACTTATAGGTCTATTTAAATTGTTCACCTGGTCTTGATTTAATTTTTGTATATGGTACTCATCTAAAAAAATGTCCATTTCTTTTTACATTTTCCAATTTTGTGGCATACAGGCGTTTGTAGTAAGACCTAATGATTCTCTGAATTTCCTCAGTGTCTGTTGTTATGTCCCCCTTTTCATTTCTGATCTTGTTAATTTGCGCGTTCTCTCTTTGTCTTTTGATTAGTTTGGATAGGGGTTTGTCAATCTTGTTGATTTTCTCAAAGAACCAGCTCTTTGTTTCATTGATTCTTTAGATTGTTTTCTGTGTTTCTAATTTGTTGATTTCAGCCCTCAGTTTGATTATTTCCAGTCTTCTCCTCCTGGGTGAGTCTGCTTCTTTTTTTTTCTAGAGCTTTCAGGTGTGCTGTTAAGTCTCTAATGTGAGCTTTCTCTGTTTTCTTTATGTGGTCACTTAGTGATATGAACTTTCCTCTTAGCACTGCTTTCATAGTGTCCCATAGGTTTGGGTATGTTGTGTCTTTATTTTTGTTGAATTCAAGGAAGACTTTAATTTCTTTCTTTATTTCTTCCTTTACCCAGGGGTGGTTCAGTAGTTGACTGTTCAGTTTCCATGAGTTTGTAGGCTTTCTGGGGGTAGAATTGTTGAATTCTAACTTTACTCCATGGTGATCCGATAAGACACAGGTGGTTTTATCTGTGGATGCTTGCTTTGTTACCGTGTATGTGATCAATTTTCAAGAGGGTTCCATGAGATGCTGAGAAGAAGGTATATTCTTTTCTATTTAGGTGGAATGTTCTATAGATGCCTGTTAAGTCCATTTGATTTATTACATCTGTTAGTTCTCGTATTTCTTTGTTAAGTTTCTGTCTGATTGACCTGTCCATTGGTGATAGAGGAGTGTTGAAATCTCCTACTATTAGTGTGTGGGGTTTGATGTGTGCTTTGAATTCTAGTAATGTTTCTTTTACATATGTAGGTGCTTTTATATTAGGGGCATAGATATTCAGGACTGAGACTTCATCCTGATGAATTGTCCCTTTTATGAGTATAAAGTGTCCTTCTCCATCTCTTCTGGTTGATTTTAGTTTGAAATCAATTTTGTTAGATATTAGTATAGCCACATCTGCTTGTTTCTTAGGTCCATTTGATTGGAAAACCTTTTTCCAACCCTTTACTCTGAGGAAGTGTCTGTCTTTGAGGTTGAGGTGTGTTTCTTGTAAATAGCAGAATGTTGGATACTGTTTTCGTATCCATTCTCTTAACCTGTGCCTTTTTATAGGTGAATTGAGTCCATTGATATTTAGTGATATTAATGGCCAGTGGTTGTTAACTGTGGTTATTTTATTTTATTTTTGGTGGTAGTGTTTGTGAGTTTCCCTTCTTTGAGTTGTGCTGGTGGAGGGTAGCCAGATGTCTGTGTTATTATGGGTGTTGTTGGATTCCTTAGGTTGTGGTTTTCTTTCTAGTACTTTCTGTAAGGCTGGGTTTGTGGCTATGTATTATTTAAGTCTGTTTTTGTCCTGGAACATCTTGTTTTTTCCATTGATGGTGAAAGAAAGCTTTGCTGGGTATAGCAGTCTGGGCTTGTATCCATGGTCTCTTAGTGTCTGCAGCACATCTACCCAAGAACTTCTAGCTTTCATGGTTTCCATAGAGAAGTCAGGTTTAATTCTGGTAGGTTTACCTTTATATGTTACTTGACCTTTTTCCTTTGCAGCTCTTAATATTCTTTCTTCATTCTGTATGTTTTGTGTTTTGATTATTATATGGCAAGGGGATTTTTTTTTTTTTGATCCAGTCTATTTGGTGTTCTGTATGCCTCTTTTACCTTCATAGAAATATCCTTATTTAGATCGGGAAAGTTTTCTTCTATAATTTTGTTGAATTATTTTTTGGGCCTTGGAGCTGTAATTCTTCTCCTTCTTCTACCCCTATTATTCTTAGGTTTGGTCTTTACATGGTGTCCCAGATTTCCTGGATTTTTTGTGTTAAGAATTTGTTGGATTTGCTGTTTTCTTTGATCAATGAGTTTATTTCCTCTATAGTATCTTTAGCGCCTGAGATTCTTTCTTCTATCTCTTGTATTCTGTTGGTTACACTTGTCTCTGTAGTTCCTGTTCGTTTACCCAGATTTTCCATACCCAGCCATCCTTCGGTTTGTGTTTTCTTTATTGCCTCCATTTGGTCTTCAAGTCTTGAACTGTTTCCTTTACCTGATTGATTGCTTTTTCTTTGTTTTTCTTGGGTATCTTTGAGGGATTTATTAATTTCTTCCAACTTTTTGTTTGTGTTCTCTTCTGTTTCTTTAAAGGAGTTTTTCACATCCTGTTTAAGGGCCTGTATTATTTTCATAATGTTATGTTTAAAGTCGATTTCTTCTACTTCTGGATTAGGGTATTCAAGTCTTCCTGTTGCTTGTTCACTGGATTCTGGTGTTGTCATGTTGCTTTTTAGATTGTTGGAGGAATTCTTGCATTGGCGCCTGCCCATCTCTTCCTTCAAATGCGGCCAGGATTCTTAGTCCAATCTTTGCTATGACTGACTATGTACTTGGAGGATTTTGTTGGTCTGACCTCTCTTAGGACCCCTTAGCACTGGAGCTGCCTCTCAGATCCCCTCAGCCCTGGAGCAGGCTGTGGTGGTGGATCTAATGACCCTGCAGATGGAAAGGAGTGCTTGGGGGCAAAATGGGATGGGGTAACTAGAGAAAGCCAGTAGCCAGGGAGACACACTGCTGAATGGCCAGAAACATTTAGGGGAATGGAGAAGGACTGTTCTCCGTTCCTGGGACCGTCCAGCTGGTGGGCACACACTTACTCTCTGAATGGATCTCCTCAGTACAGGATCAGGGACTCTTGCTGCGCCAAGGACCTCACAGACAAAAGGGTAGGCTTGGGAGGGGGGCAGGGTCCTGTGGAACAAAGAAGCTCCTACAGTAGGAGCTGAAGGGGCCCTGTACTCTGTTCCCGGGACTGGCCGGCCGGGCGGGCACACACTTACCCCTCTGGATGGATCTCCTTAGTATAGTAGCAGGGACTCTTGCTGGGCCAAGGACCTCGCAGACAAAAGGCCAGTACAGTCATCTTAATGGTTAGAAAGAATCAAGGAATTCCTGGTGGCTGTCATTTATGAGCACCCACTGTGTGCCCACTCCCCATAGTAAGAATTTATATAAAGTGGTTTATAGAATCCCTCTTACAATCCCATTAACTGCATCTGGATGGGAAAGTGAGATCAAGGCATGGAGTAACTTGAACTTGGTAGACTTCAGAAATTGCTTTCCCAGTATATTGAACCCCTTCTTTTTTAAATTGAACCCCTTCTCTCTCTCTCTCTCTCTCTCTCTCTCTCTCTCTCTCTCACACACACACACACACACACACACACACACACACACACACTGGCACGCATGTATGCACACATGCACACACAAAGCTTGGTGATATATCAATATTGCCAAATGTTTATTAACACTGAGCCCGTCAATTTGCATGCTTTGGAAATACTAGATTATTCTACCATTATAACTTTAAGGAAAATGCCACTTAATGTTGACATAAATGAGTCTTGACCTCTTGACCACTCGACATTGTTCCAAAAACACCTCAGTGTTGTTGGTTTTGGGTCATCTCACGCCACTTGTCTTCTGAAGTGTTCTTGTGCACCCGTGGTGCAGCTCGAGGAGCTTGGGCAAGCGCTCACAGTTTGAAGCATCTCGAAAAGGACATCAAGTCAGAACTTTGATGAAGTGAGCATCATTGTCCCAGATAAACCAGTGCCAATGCACTTGAGCTTAAAGAGGTCTATGCAGTAGGACTTTTTGTGTTGTTATGGAGTCTGTAATACTCTGTGGCTGTTTCTGTGGCCTTTGCATCATGAAGAACATTCGAGAGTAGACTGAATCAGACAGTAATTTAGTAGATTCAGGTGTTGTGGTTTGGTGCAGACATGCCATCTTCCTGTGCTGTCTCAATGCCTCTTAGAGTTGTATCTTATGACTGTGTGACTGACTGTTCACCTTAAGTCACACTAAGTTCTGGTAATCGCTAGGAGTGCCACAGATGAAAGGAAGCAGAGGGTTGGCAGTGAGGAATCCCTCTGCTGTAGTTGAGGCACAGTCCATCCCTGTCTGTGTCTGTCAGCCAGTGTCTCTCAGATGCCATTTTCTAAGTGGTGAGAAGGAGCTCTGTGTCTGGGAACCAGTCAGCTTTGCAGGCAGTCATAGTTCACAACAGCACCTCTGCTGCTAAAATATGAGCAGATGGATTTTCTGTTGTGCTAAAACCTTAAATACGGGTCTTAGAAACTTGGGGTTTGGGAGAAAGGTGTTGAATAAATTCAGATCTAGAAAACACCCACAAGGGATGACAGTGCTGATCGGGACATGAGTTTCTCTAATTCTGTTTCATTTTAGTGTTTGCTTTTTGTGAATTATCTTGAGTTGTTTATTAACTTAGCAAGTTCAGTTTTGTATTGAACTTCATTAGGAAATAAATTTCATAAACCTCCATCTAGAAAGTAAATGAAGTATTTTTATTAATGCCTACACTGTGGACTTCACGAGATCAGTGTCGTGTCATGCTGTTTCCTTCTCACCATATTCTTTGTGCCTAGAATCATGCCTAGCACACCATGGGCCCTTGGTGCAGCTGTTGAGTGAATTGAAAAGAATTTAAAATACATCGTAGAGCGACACCTACTGGTGTAACGTGGGGCTGCTCCCTAGAACCTTTGCACAGTGAGTGTTTACCGAGAGGGTCAGACAGTCATGCAGTGGCTGTTTGCTGCCTTAGTGTTCCGACAGAAGGAAGTGATCTTCAGTTTCTTAGTTGGGGTCGTAAAATCCTTTATGCATCAAGGAACTGAAGCACCAGGGCTCTTAGAGCATAGATAAACAGGCCCCCATTCCGTGCAGAAACAGTGAGGCTGATGAAGGCCTTCAGAGTTCTGTTAAAGGAAGGCCAGACAGAGAGAGGGCATTTTCACCTCATCAAATCATGGGTAGACTTCGGGTCTTTGAGGACTGGAGCTCTGTCATGCTTATTTAAACCTAGAGGGCAAGAGGAGAATTGGTTATGCTGGAACAGCAAGTGCGTACTGCAAACCAGGCTATGGGGGGAGGCGCTCACAGTGGGGGACAGTGTGGACTGGAACTGCTTGTTAGTTGCTGTCCCCGGCTTCTCCCTCTCCTCCCAGGAGGCAGCTAGAACCGGAGAAGCTCAAGCTGTAGAGAGAAAGAGAGAATTGGACGCATGGTTAAAAATACCTGTTTGTTATTTTTTTTCTTCCCTTCTCTCCCTCCCTCTTCTCCTCCTCTTTCTCTTCCTCTCTTCTTCTTCTTCTTCTCCTTTTTTTGAGACAGGGTTTCTCTGTGTAGCCCTGGCTGTCCTGGAACTTGCTCTGTAGACCAGGATAGCTTGGAACCAGGCAGTTTGCCTCTGCCTCCTGAGTACTGGAATTAAATGTGTGCACCACCAGTTCTCAGATAGAATACCTTTCAGGGACTTGTGCCTTAACCAAAGATGGACTAGGTCTGAGACCTTATGAGCTTCTTGTCAGTAGAGGTATCCAGGGAATGGTGGGTGTGTCAGCGGAGAGATGCTGTGGATGGAGCCAAGCATTTAGTGGACTTTGTACTAGAGAGCTTTGAAGATTCCCTTCTGCTCCCAGATGTGCTTATAGATGTTTTCCTTGTGTGGTGGCAGAAGAAAAACGAGAGAACTGGTGGGTGCCGAGGGTGGACTCCCTTCATCTCTGTGTAGGTGCTGTGCGTTGTGCTGTAAGCGTGGGAAGTGTAAGCATGCCCTGTATGTTCCAGTGCACAGGTGCTTACATACAGTTCATTGGAGATCTGGCTTGGTTGCTAGGCTGAGATCAAAAGCTGAAGTTCATTGCTGCATGGCTTGCCTGCAGGGTCGTAGCCTCATCAGTGGTTAAGAATTTTGTCAAATTCATGACCTTACAGTCGTGTGGATGCCGCATAGGTTCTCCTCACAGACGGCTAGGTGAAGAGTAAACAGGACTCTTTGGGATATATTGCAACTTCCTGTGAGTTAAAAAAATTCAAAACCAAAAAAAGCTAGAATCAATGGAATTGAAAACAAGAGATCAATAAGAAAATTAACCAAACTAAAGGCCAGTTCTCCGACCATCAGTGAGATTACTAAGCCTGTAGAGAGGATAATTAAGAAAGAAATAGCTTGGTGTGAGAAGCCAGGGAGGCACAGCACTCCACCTTGTGCAGCAAAAACCTTGGATATGATTAATTTTGCCACTACCTTCCTAAGAGACAAAGCCGTTAACTCGCAGAGAAAGAACAGACCATCTGGGGAAGAGTACATCTGTCCGCTAAGGAGATTGAGTCCCTACTTACTAACCACCCAAATAGCAAGCTGTAGGCCCAACTGGAGTGGAATTCAGTATTACATTTACAGAATTCATTGAGCCAGTCCTCTATAAAACCTTCCAAATATATAAAAGGGAACTAGTGGTGTACAGAGTGGGAAGGAAGGTTCCCGTGTAATGTGAAAGAGCTGACAAACCCTTAGGACTAATGGATGGTTGCATCAAGGTTGGAGAACACAAACCTAATACAGCATAATCAGTTGCTTTCCTATGTGATCAACTAGAATCTGAAATAAAAAATAGTATCGAGTGGTGAGGACATAACTCAATGGTGGAGGGCTTCTCTAGTAGGCACAAGGCCCTGGTTTTGATCACCAAGCACCAGCCAGATGTGGTGTGCATACCTGTGATTTCAACACCTAGGATTCTGAGTTTGAGGATAGCTTGGGTTACATACTGAGATCCTGTTTGACCTCACCCGCCCTCTAATCTCCAAACATTCACTATAATTTCCATTTGTGCCCCAAATTAAATTCTGATGTATAGATTTAAGAAAGTATGCACACTATCTATATAAGGAAGACTATTTAATTGTGATGAAAAAAAATCAAAGAATTGAAAAATTGAGAGTCTCAGGCATGGATAAGAAGACCCTTGTTGAGAGCAAGTCAGTTCTTTTCAGCCCAAACTGTGGATTCAGTGTAGTCTGATTCAAAATCTCAACAGGTAATTTTATGGACATCAGTGATCTGATTCCAGAATTTATATGAAGGGATAAAAGACCCCAAATAGCCAGAGTAACACTGAAAGAGAAAGGTAGAATTCAGGATCGACCCTTTCTGAGTTCCAGACTTATGAAGTCTAGCCGTCAAGATGGTTACAAGCTGGACTTTGCAGCTGTGAAAGATGCTATGATGGGATGACAGACAAGCCTAATAGACTGAGAAAATACTTTCAAAAGATGGCTGACCAAGACTGTTATACAGAACATGCAAAGACTGTTACAGTCCAGAACATACAAAGACTGTTACAATCCAGAACATATAAAGACTGTTACAATCCAGAACATACAAAGACTGTTACAGTCTAGAATATACAAAGACTGTTACAATATAGAACATACAAGATGTTATCCAGAACATACAAAGACTGTTACAATATAGAACATACAAGACTGTTATCCAGAACATACAAAGACTATTACAATCCAGAACATACAAAGACTGTTATCTAGAACATTCAAAGACTGTTATAATCCAGAACATACAAAGACTGTTATCCAGAACATACAAAGACTATTACAATCCAGAGCATACAAAGACCGTTATCTAGAACATACAAAGACTGTTAAAATCCAGAGCATAAAGACTATTATCTAGAACATACAAAGACTGTTATAATCCAGAACATACAAAGACTGTTATCCAGAACATACAAAGACTATTACAATCCAGAGCATACAAAGACTGTTATCTAGAACATACAAAGACTGTTAAAATCCAGAGCATAAAGACTATTATCTAGAACATACAAAGACTGTTATAATCCAGAGCATGCAAAGACTGTTATCCAGAGCATGCAAAGACTGTTATCCAGAACATGCAAAGACTGTTATCCAGAGCATGCAAAGAGCTCCTAAAACTCAGTGGTGGCAAAGGAGCAGGTCTCAGTGTAAGCAATGGCTTGTGGCGAGAGTGCGTGTCAGGGCATGTTTGTGTGTTGCATCAGTTGTGTGTCTGGGGCCAGCACAGTTGGAAACTGCATTTTTGCATAGTTTTGTCAAATTGTTCTAAAGTATCTAAAATGGAAACAAAACAAAACAAAAATCCAGAAACCTACTGTATTGCTCGTATTTTCTATCAACCTTTTCTATTCCATTCTCAGTAAAATTTTATACAAGTAGTTGTGCCTAATGAATGTAAGTCAGGATGCAAGTAACACCATGCTTAAAGCTACAGAAGTGGGAATCCCCATAGCGACTAAAAGGATTTAATTGTTATTAATTGAATAGTTAAGTCGTGATCTCATTTATCCTTAATACCTACTGCACCTGAGAATTTTAGAGATTCCCGATGCCGCCAAACTATACCATTTTAAAGGCAAAATTATTGTGATTGTGTTTATTGCTTAACAAATGGAAATTTTCAATGTACGTGTCTATTATTCTTAATGTATAAACATGAAA
This sequence comes from Ondatra zibethicus, assembly GCA_004026605.1. Taxonomy (NCBI): domain Eukaryota; kingdom Metazoa; phylum Chordata; class Mammalia; order Rodentia; family Cricetidae; genus Ondatra; species Ondatra zibethicus. The sequence goes on along the minus strand of PVIU01007962.1, from coordinate 11,356 downwards.
TTTTTATGCAATTCAGTCAGGAAGTGTTGTTCTCAATTATCCTGATATTTTCAGACTATTTTGCATATACTATAAGTCACTTAATTATGTCCCTATTGTTTGACCCTAGGTTACTTGGCTGTTTGCCTCTTGTGCTGAATATGCCAAGAGGCAAATCATCTCCTGCTATGACTTGTTTCTGAAAAACTGTCTTAGAGTTGGGGGTAGTAGGTCAAAACAGGTCACCTGTGTGTCCTTCCTTCCTCCCAATTTGTCCCCACGTGTCCCTGTCAGTGACCTGGGGGAATCCTGCTGTCTAGCAGCTTATGTTAGTCCCATTAGTGACCTGGGGGAGCTGGCTTCCTCACGTCTCCTCCAGCAGCACCTACCATTTGTGGATTAGAATGTAGACTTCAGCTTGCAGGTGAGGCCGTGGATGCCATAGTCCTTGTGGTCTGGGTCCCTTCTGTTTCTGAGGTGCTGATCCATATTTTTTGAAAAAATAGACTTATTTATTTTACTTTTATATGTATGAATGTTTTGCCTGTATATATGTCTGTGTACCTTGTATGTGCCTGGTGCCTACAGAGGTCAGAAATAGGCATCAAATTCCCTGGAACTGGAGTTACAGATGCTTCTGAACTGCTGTGTGTGCTGGGAACTGAAGCCATGTCTTCTGCAATGCAGCCAGTGCTCTTAATTTCTCCAGCCCATGTGATGCTTTTCTTCTGTCTGTTCCTGTGGCATTCAGCAATTATCTGATAATATGCTGATATCTGATGGGGGATCTGGTGCCCACGTATCAGCTGCTGTATCAGGGTGATGTCTGGTGGGGCATCTGGTGCCTACATGTCAGCTACTGTATCAGGGTGATATCTGATAGTGGTGCAGGAGAATTGTCTATATTCTGTCAATTATGTTTTAAATAAACGCTGATTGGCTAGTAGCCAGGCAGGAAGTATAGGTGGGACAACCAGACAGGAAGTAGAGGCAGATCAAAGAGAACAGGAGAATTCTGGGAAGGAGGAAGCCCATTCCCCCGCAGTCCTGTCCAGACACTGAAGAAGCAGGGTGTGACCTGCCCTGCTGAAAAAGGTACTGAGCCATGTGGCTAATATATACTAGAATAATAGGCTAATGTAAGTTATAAGAGTTAATGGGAAGTCTGAGCTAATGGGCCAATCAGTTTATAACTTACATAGACCTCTGTGTGATTTTCTTTGGGGATTTACCAGCTGTGGGAAGTGGGCAGGACAGAAACCCCAACAAGCAGGCCCTCATGTTACGTGATGGGGATCTGGTGTCCACGTATCAGCTACTGTATCAGGGTGATATCTGGTGGGGGATCTGGTACCCACATATCAGCCTGCTGTATCAGGGTGATATCTATAGGGGACCTGGTGCCCATGTATCAGCTGCTGTATCAGAGTGATGCTGTCTTTCCCCTCTGTGTCTCCATGATTTGCCTCAGTATTGTGTGATTAGGTTCTCCCTGCGCTCCTTTGTAGATTTACAGCATAGCAAAGCAATGTTTTCTATGTTGATAATTCTGAGTTATTTTACTATAGGCTTATTAGGATATGCTAAAATACATCACACACACACACACACCACATATAGCCTCCACATGCCATGCACCACACACACCCTACACATCACACAACACACACACACACACACACACACCTGTGAATGAACTGTTCTGGCACTCTGTTTGCAAATGTGAAGAAACAGCTTTTCATAATTTGCTGCTTAATAGTTATTACTTCAAGTGTTCCTTTAAAATTCTGATTTTGGGCTGGAGAGGAGGGCCCGTGGTTAGGAGCTCTTACTGCTCTTGCAGAGTCCTTGGGTTTGTTTCCCAGCACCTACACGGTGGTTGTAACTCCAGCTCTAGGGAGCTGACTCCTTCCTCTGACCTCTGTGGCATCCTGAGCTCACGTGGTGCACAGACGTACATCCTTCTACCCCACTGTAAAATAAAACAGAATAAAAATCAGTTCTGTCTGTAAGTGTAGGTGTGTGCATGTGAGTGGTGGTGCGCTGGCCTAGAGTTCCAGGCAGTAGTGAGATGCCCAACGACAGTGCTGGGAACTGAACCTGGGTCCTCTTCGAGAGCAGTACATGATCGTAGTGGCTAAGCCGCCTCTCCAGCCCCAGAACGATGTCACTGTTAGCTGTGTCCAGATCCTTTTGGGCAGAATGAACACTTCACCAATCCTGGGTTGCCTGTGTTCTGAGCCAAAGAATCACATACCTGGCTTTAGATTCTTGCCTTACACACACTTGGATTGTGGACTTTGCCCATTGTATTGTAGACTTTGTGTCCATTATGTTGATGATTGTTGGCTTGAGGATGGCATAGAGTTCTATCAGAGTTTGCTTTCTGGTGTTTGGTTCCCTCTGAGCTGATGCCTTAGTGTCTAGCCATATGAGACTTTGTGTAGGAAGGGCAGCATGCTAGGGAGTCGTGGCAGACAGAGTGTTCCTCCAAACGTCTGTTGTGGTGAGTGGTGGTGGGGGGAGGATAGGTCATGGCATGAAACAACCTGAGGTTCTCTGACTGGACTGGGGGCGTTCCTTTAGACGAGAGCTTTGAGCATGTCTGTAAGAGGCTGGGGAAGTGTCTCTCAGGGTGCCAGGCTGTGTTGAGCTGTTGGTGACGTTGGATGAGTGAAAGAGTGCTGTGGAGAGGTGTGAGCTAGCCCACAGGCTGCCGTGTGGGCCTGCAGCGCAGGGTTCATCTCAGAGTGCTGCCTCTAAGAAACTACCTGTGATTGGACGCTTGAGAGGCACACAACAGGGTTTATCATCTCAGAGTGCTGCCTCTAAGAAACTACCTGTGATTGGACGCTTGAGAGGCACACAACAGGGTTTATCATCTCAGAGTGCTGCCTCTAAGAAACTACCTGTGATTGGACGCTTGAGAGGCACACAACAGGGTTTATCATCTCAGAGTGCTGCCTCTAAGAAACTACCTGTGATTGGACGTTTGAGAGGCACACAACAGGGTTTATCATCTCAGAGTGCTGCCTCTAAGAAACTACCTGTGATTGGACGTTTGAGAGGCACACATTTTTAGTTATATTAATATTACTTAGAGTTCTCTGCTCTGATATGTTATTCCAGTGCTTACACATTGATAATTAAAGCTACTTTTAATTACGTGCAAGACATGCCTATCCATCTAGCACCCTATTACAAAATTCTTGATACATTGGATTTATAGATTATTTTTTTGTTGTTCCAAAGGACTCAATTTCTTGAGCTATTTTTAGAAATAAGGCTGTAAGGGCAGTTTTACATAGGACCCTAAACAGCTGTGAAGTAAGGGAGATAGTCTCATGTTGCCTTCTGTGGTCCAGGTTATGTCACCTCAGATTTAGGGAGACCCTCAAGACCTTTGTCTTACCAACATAGGAAGCATCTGTTGAATGCTGCCAGGTGGCAGGCACCTGTTAGGCAATGGTACAAGTGTGCCATCTGGCACATGGTTCTTCTTTGTCTAACTGGAGGGACCCAGGTAGGTGCGTGGATGCTAGGGCAGCTGGAGGGACCCAGGTAGGTGCAGGGATGCTAGGGCAGCTGGAGGCGTCTGTATGGACGCAGAGATGTAGTTAAGTGCCCTGGGTAGTGTGTGTGGCCCTTTAACAGTTTGCCAATCCCAGTCCTGTTTGTGTCTCCCACCATATCTGGTTATCCCCAGCACTCCTTCCCGGTGGCTTCAGTTTACTTCTTTAAGCAGGTTAGGTCCTCGTCTTTTGATTAGCCTCTTTTGTATGTGTGCCTCTTTCAATGTTTATCTTGATTAAAGTTAAGCAGGCCTGACTTTCAGCCTGTTCCAGTACCTTTGGCTCTTTCTTGTGTAATTTTTTTCCCTCATTTTTCTATGTTCCTGTTGCTGTAAATTCTCAGCCCCTCTGACAGACTGCAAACAGGCCTTAAGTGCAGACACCTGGGTCTTCCTATAGCTCCATGGTCCACAGGCCTCTTCTGGCATCCTCTCTTTTGCTCTGACTGTTGGTGTCCTTTCTGGCTTCTACTTTGTCACCCTTACCTACAAAAGTTCAGGGGTTTCTTGTCCAGCCACCAAGTCTTTGAGTAGGACTAGCTTTCTCTTGCTCTTTTCCCCCTGTGGTGGTATATAGAATTTTCTTTTTGTCCCCATATTTCTAAATTCACAGTGACATGTTTTGCCATGAGACCTTTTCATCTGTGAATATGTGCATAGCTGCTTTTTGTCAGCGTGGGAGCCATGTGGATACTCCGTTAGACTTCCTGTGGGCCAGTCTCTGTAGGGAGCTTTTCTTGAACCAAGGGGTCTCCTTGGAAATTACACTCCAGAGATTCATGTGGGGGATGCCTGGATTTTCCTGGGAAGGGGAAATAGAAGAGACCTCATGAATGGACTGGTCTTGGGTGGGATAGGAACACAAGCCAATTAAGTTGTGGGGGTGTGGAGGGGGGAGAGTATTGAAAGAGATTACTGGAAGGAGAAACATTTTGGGGTCAGGTAAAAATGTGGTGCAAGAGAATCTTCCAGGAATCTACAAGGATGACCTCAGCTAAGACTCCTAGCAACAGCAGATATGTAGCCTGCACTGGCCATCTCCTGTGACCAGATTTGTGCCTAGGCCAGTTGTCATCAGAGAGGCTTCATCCAGCAACTGATGGAAGCAGCCTAACACCAGGCAGAGTATGGGGAATCCTGCAGAAGGGGGGATCAAGACGGGTCAACTGACAGAATCAACTAACCTGGGCTCATAGGGACTCAGAGAGGTTAAACTGACAACTAGGGAGCCTGCATGGGACTGACCCAGGCACTTTGCATATATGTGACAGTTGTGTAGCTTGGTCCTCTTGTGGGACTCCTAACAGTGAGAACAGGGGCTGCTCTTTTATTGCCTTTTGGGACCCTACTCCTCATACTGGTTCACCTTGCCCAGCCTTAATACATGGGAGGTGCTTAGTCTTAACTGCAACTTGATATGCCATGTTTTGTTGATGCTCCTGGGAGACCTGCCCTTTCCTAAACAAACAGAGGAGGAGTGCATTGGGGGTGGGAAGAGAGAGGGGTTGGCAGGGAGGAACTGTGAGAAGAGGAGGGAAGAGAAACTGACCAGGATGTAAAACAAACAAACAAACAAACAAATTTATTAAAAAGAAATGAACACTCCAGGTTCTTGTGTAGGGGGTTGGCATAAGAACAACAGTGTTCTAGGGCCCTCGGGGGAAAGGAGTCCCCAGTGTCCTGGCCACTTGTCTGAGCCACAGTGTCTCAGCACTGCCATGTTCGGGGCCTGTCTTGTGTCCTGCTTCAGCTGATCTTGACACCCGTCTCAGTAGCCATCCACAGAGGATGAACCTTAGTTTCCTGCTATGTGACAGAAGGCAGCAGCTGCCTGGCAGGTTGCACAGTGGCAAGGAGTGTGTAGACTTTCTCACATCTTCCTGTTGTGGGTACCTCTTATTTCTGGGGCTGTTTGTTGGTGTTTCTGCCGCAGACACTTAGCGTTCCTTTCTGCCAGCCTTTTCCTGTTGTTCGCAGTCACTCTTGTAGATCTGGGTCCTAATGCTGCAGCCCTTTAATATAGTTCCTTACGTTGTGTTGACCCCAACCTTAAAGTGATTTTTGTTGCTACTTCATAACTGTAATTTTGATACTGTTATTAATTGTAATGTAAATATCTGTTACTCAGGATATCTGCATAACATTCCCCGCCCCCCAGGGGGGGGCGGTTGTGCCTGACCCACAGGTTGAGAATCACTGTCTTAAACTGTCTTTCAAGTTAGTTGGTGGTAAAATGATGTCAGCCTGTTCCCTCCAGATACTAGCAATCATACCTAGCCTTTCCTTTATCTGTGTTTCAGATTGAAATGCAGATAGACAGAATCATGTCCAATTTTGATGTACCCCCCCTTTTTTTATCCCATCTTAAAATGTGCTGTTGTTTGTGTGGCCTTCCTCCCTCCCTCACACGGATTCTGCAATCATGTATGAAGCTGATGCTTTGGAAAAGCAAGCCCCTAAAGCTGATGGCTCCTTGTGTAACCTTCACATAGACGTCAGGCATCCCGGTTGAGCCTCCTCTGCCCCTCTTGGTGTATCCCCTCCTCTCCTCCCTCCCTTCTCATGGTTCTTCTCCTGCAGAACCATCACCACCTCAGCGTGCTGTGTTCTGGTCTGCTGCCTTTCAGTCTGAATGCAGAGTGTGCAGCATGTGTGTGCAGTGCGTGCCCATCGCTTTCTCCTTCTTCCCTCCCTCACTGTCTTCTTGCCTTTAATTCCTGCTTCAAACTTTCCCTGTCTTTCCTCTCCAATTTTCTCTGCTTCTCTTTCTCTTGTGCTCTTTTAGGCCCTAGTTTATGCTGTAGAACTGGTCCACCCTATTCACTAGTTCTATTTATTTCTTTTTCTTTTAAAACAGAAGCCTTGGCTGTCCTAGAACTCACTACATAGACCAGGCCAGCCTTGAGCTCAGACATCCATCTGCTTCTGCCTCCCCAGTGCTGGGATGGTAGGCGTGCACCACATACCTGGCTCCAGCTGCCCTGGAGCTCATGGCACTCCGTCAGCCTCTTATGTGTGGGCTACAGGCAGGAGCCACTCTGCCCAGCTCTGTACAGTAGATTTTGATGTTTTCTGTTCCTCTTCCAACAAGCCTTAGATTCCTCAAATGCCCAAGCATACTCATTGAGTAATTCTGTAGGCAACAGGAAGAGACAGTAAATGTGCTAGATGATTTCCAGCAATGTTGAGGCTGCATACACCTGCAGCCTCCGTCAGCGCACCCCCGCCATTGTCACAGCTCCCACAGAGCACACCTGTGGATTCGTGGCAGCTGCTAGGTTGCCATCAACGAAATCACCAATTTGACAATGAGTGTCATACCTCTGTGTTTGTTTTGTAAGGGTTTTAAACTGTTGGGAGGACAATGAACACATTGCATTCTTTTTTTTTTTTTAATAGGACAGTATTGGTAGGGACACATTGCATTCTTATACTAAGTATATTTCCTGGATTATATCAAAATGCTACATTTTAGCCAGTACCAAACTTTGGCCTCATCTTTTATAAAAGTATAAACTCATTAAAAAATTTAAAATAGTTTTTAAAACTTCCTTGCTTTTGAGGCATTTTACTTTGGAAAGGGAGTCAGGCTTCCCAGGCAGCTTGCTGGGGCTTGTATTGACAGGCAGGGAGTTGCTGTCATGCCCATGATCATCGTGAGTGAGCATCTGACTGGCCCGCACTTGCCGTTTCTCACCCGTGTGTGGTAGATGGCTGTGTGGGCTGACTGATGCTTTGTGGAACTCATTCTAGCTTCTAGAAATATCATCCAGATTCAGGCGTGTGTGTGGAGGGCATGGGCGGGGAGAGTCTGTAGAGAAGCCTAAAGAGAGTTAGGTTTGCTCAGCGGATGCAAACAAGACTCTGAAGTGAAATGTAATAGCAGACTGATTTGAAAGGGGTTGATTTAATCTGAACTTAACTGCTTAAGTACGAGGAGACTTCAGAATTCAAACAGAGAAACAGGATAAATAACTCAGTATGGAATTGAATGGCCTGGCCTGAACCTGGGCTTGTAGACCCAGGACGTTACTATTCATCTGCTCTTTATCCGTCTCCTTAGGAGCCTGATGACACACCACGGCCTGTGGAAGCGGGTGTGCAGAAGGAGGGATATAGGCCTAGGATTTGAAGAACAGCACAAAGCCAGCTCTGGGATAGCAGTATGGTTCATAGAGGCTCATCACCCACACTAGAGGTGCCTTTGAGGGCCAGCCCTTGACGTCTGGGAGTGGAGAGACTTTAAGTGGGTTTTTGTGCTTGAAATAGTTACTGTGGGTTATATACTGCAGAACAACCTACATTTGTCTTGTTTTAGGGTGGGAGACATTTAGTTATTTGCCCCAGAGTTGGGGATTTGGCCAAATGACTTATAAACAAAGAAAACACATATAAAGACCATTTTTAGAGTAGTTTTAGGTTTGCAGCAAAAGTGAGAGGAACTAGAAAGATTCCTATCATCATGGCTTCCACTGGTGTTGATCTAGGGAGAGGAAATAGAGAGATGCCCATCATCATGGCTTCTGCTGGTGCTGATCTAGGGAGAAGAAATAGAGAGATTCCTGTCATCATGGCTTCTGCTGGTGTTGATCTAGGGAGAAGAAATAGAGAGATGCCTGTCATCATGGCTTCTGTTGGTGTTGATCTAGGGAGAGGAAATAGATTCCCCTCATCATAGCTTCCAGTGGTGCCAATCTGATGGAGTTGTGCTACTTGGTGTGGCCCCTGGGAGTGACACCCTGACAGCATAAATTAACCGAAAGAAACTGTATAGTGTCTGCAGCCTCCTGGGATTTGATAGAATTCCTGAGGTAATCAGTTGTAAAAGAAGAATGGCTGATTTTGGTTCATGGTTTCGGAGGTCTCTGCCCATGAGCTCTTGGCTTTGCTGCTTGACTTGTGGAGATGGAAGTGGCCTGCGCTCATGCAGACAGAAACCAGGACTCAAATGTTCAAAGAGCTGGCAATCTGAGAAGACAGCAGATTAGCATCCTAAAGATCTGCCTGCCATCCCATCTCCAGCCAGAAGATTCAGAGCTTATGCCTTTGATAGGGGCATGTCATAGTCTATGTCGTAAGAATACATTTGTGCTTCATACTGTAGGAAGGGCACATGCATACATGCATGTGTACATACACATCTGTTCTGAGTTGATTGCCCTAGATGTCATCCAAAGAACTAGCTCAGGGCAATGCAAGACTTGATGGCCTTGGCATTTGTCTCTGCCCCACCCCGACTCATAGAGTAGAGACGAGCTGAGAAGAAAAGCCCAACACTGAATCTAAGACATGAGATGGACTGCCTACCAGGACAGACTGCCTGCCTGCCTTTGTGGCTCCTTAGCTAAGGAACTAGGGCCCGGTATCCAAGGATGGAGACTCATGCCTTCATGTCCTTACCTTGGGTCCTGTCCCCTATACTGAAAGTTCCACTACCTCCTACAGCACTTTGAGCTGCTTCTAACACACGGGCCTTTGGGAAGTGTTCTAAGTCCAAACTATCACATACATTTTTTATAACAAGTTACTAAGTCTCAGCCAGTCACAGCAGCCTAGCTCCAGTCAGCTATAGGTGGCCAACTGATCAGATCATGTTCCCACAGGCAAACACTGCGCTGTAACCGTCGAGTTGCTCCACCCTGTTTGCTCGCCTGTCACATATGCTGCCTGGTGGCATTAGCCGGACCTGTTCTGGCTCTGAGGCTGCTTAATCACAGATCTGTGCTAATGTAGTGAAGTTTTAATTTTACTCTTAAAAAAGTAAAACTATTGTATTTTTAAAAATGATGTATATATCTTAGTGTCTGTGTGGGGACGTGTGTGTGAGTGCAGGGCCTGCAGAGGCCAAAGGAAGGTGTGGGGCCCTCTGGAGCTGGCGTTGCAGGCAGTTGTGAGCTACCTGATGAAGGCTCTGGGAGCCGAGCTCAGGTCTTCTGGAAGGATGGCAAGTGCTTTTAACTACTGAGCCATGTCTCCAGCCCCTAAAAAGTTTAGTTTTAACATCTCTTCATTCATATTAAGGTTCGCTTTTGCTATTATCTACAGTGTATCTTTGTACAGATTATAATGTCTTGTGCTCACAGCACTATGGTGTCACACAGGGTGTGGGGTCCCTGCTCCTCTGGCCACCCCTCCACCCTTGACCCTGCTCTGTGGTACTGCTTGTCCTTTTCCAGAGTGTCTCAGCTGGACTCACAGTGTGCAACTCTGGCAGTTTGCCTTCCTTTACTTTTTTACGTGTATGGATGTTTCCTCATCTCTTCGCGGCTTGCTCTCTTCAGTCTTATGGGAATGTACTGCAGTTTGTTTGCTCTCTAGAATGTGAAGGACATCTTGGTTGTTTCTGCATTCCAGTGGTTATGAAGGAAGGTGCTGTTCCTTTCTTGGGCATTTTCTGTGTGGGTGTATTTTCAGTTCCTTTGGCAGAAAGCAGGAACATAATGGCTGAATCATACACTGCTGTGGGACAATGGTCTGGTACCCTGTAAAGATATGTTATTTGTATTTTAATAAAATGCTGATTGGCCAGTAGCCAGGCATGAAGTGTAGGTGGGGTGATCAGGCAGGAAGTAGAGGTGGGATGACGAGAACAGGAGAGTCCTGGGAAGAGGAAAGAGTCAGTCTGCAGTTGTTACCCAGACACAGAAGAAGCAAGATGAGACTGCCTCACTGATAAAGGCACCAAGTCACATGGCTAACACAGACAAGAATTATGGGCTAATTTAAGATATAAGAATTAGTTAATAAGAAGCCTTATTAGTTAATAAAGAACACTTATTAGTTAATAAGTGTTTCTTTGGGACTGAATGGCTGCAGGACCAGGTGGGACAGAAACCTCTGTCAATAACATGGAGAGGGAAGAATTAATTTTGTAAGAAACTGCCCAGCTGTCTTCCAGAGGTGCTCCACATTTCCACCAGCTGTGCAGGAGAGTCACCTGCTCTGTGTTTCCTCAGCCTTTGGTGTTAAACCCAGGGCCTCTTCCGTGCTCTGCAGATGCCTTACCACTGAGCTCCATCCCAGGAGGATTTTAATTGACATACAATGATTGTACATGTATTTATGGAACACAGTATAATATTTCAGTAGATGTGTGCTATGTGCAGTGAGCAGGGTACACCCCACCTGAAGTGTTTAGTTCACAACTCAGTAACAGCTGAGCATACCCAAAATCTCCTTTATAAATTGTTCTGAATTATACAATTACTTGTCAGCCTTACCCATCCCCATCTCCAGCTTCTGAGCCATGCTCTGCAGGTGACCTTTGCTAGGTCATTTGCTTCTAGTTCTGGATGTGAGTGAGAATACAGTTCCTGTCTGTGTTTGTCTGGCTTCGCGGTGGAGGCCCCAGCTTCAGTCCTGTTTGGCCTAATTTAAAGTCAGGCTTCTGCTTCTTAGTTTTGAGTTTGCAGAGTCTGTCTGAGTTTGGCTCTCGGTCAGTGGTTTGTGCTCACATGGTCTTTGCGGAGCAGAGCTTTCTAATTTCGTGACGTCCACGTAACATCTTTTCAGGACTGTATGTGCTGGCTGGGGAGCCTCAGTTGAAAAAATACCTCCTTAACACTAGCTTCTGACAAGAATAATGGGAAGGACAGAGTGACAGGTAGAGAGGGCGGCCTGGCTAAGGCGTAGGCCCACCCACAAAGGCAAGAACCAAAGGAGCACATCTAGTGTCTCAGAGACAGTCTGAGGGGGCAGGCAAGGTTTAGGAGGAAGAGCAGCCCTCAGCTGATGAGCAGCAAGGAGACAGCTCATTCCGACAACTGCAGGGGCAGCGGCCTGCTAGCGAGTGCACATGGGGACAGG